>CM049851.1:26021316-26231316 GCA_027422415.1 Schizothorax lantsangensis
AATAATAGGTTAGCATTGGTCTCTATTTATGGTCCGAATGAGACAGACAGTGCATTCCTTACACAGATTTCCAAAACTTTACTTGAGGAGATTGATTGCCCTCTAGTGGTGGGTGGTGATTTTAATGCTGTCATAAATCCTGCTTTAGATAAGTCTCAATCTGATACAACAGCCAATCCATCCTCTAAATTATTGAATAAATTTATCACTGAGCTCAACTTAATCGATTTATGGAGAATTCAGAATACTAAAGCTAAGGACTTTTTTTTCTAATAGACACAAGACTTTCTCTAGGATAGACTACATATTTCTCAGCCCATCTTTAATTTCATCTAATTCCTCTATATCTATATTACCAATTTTATTATCTGATCATTCTGCTATGTTGTGCAGTGTTCCTCTTTCCGATGTCAAAGCCAAGTCCCCTAGATGGCGCTTTAACATATCATTATTAAGTAATCAGACTTTTATTACCTCTCTAAAAGAATATATTAAGGACTTTCTTGAAATTAATATGCCCTCTGATGTGGATCCTCAAATACTGTGGGAAACGACTAAGTGTGCTATACAAGGTTTCTGTATATCTTTCTCTTCTACTCTTGCCAAAGCGAGAACTCACCAGTTTACACAATTAGAAAATAAAATCCAATCATTACAAAATCTACAAAAACAACATTTTACTGAGCAACAGGCTACACAGCTGTCCTCTTTAAAAGAAGAATATGATTTACTTTCACACTCAAAGGCAGAATTTATTTTACATAGGACTAGACAAAAATATTATTTTGAATCAGAGAGACCTAGTCATTTATTGGCCCTTAGGTTGAAAGAATGCGAGTCTAAGGCATATATTAGCGCAATAAAATCATCGGATGATCAGGTCACCACGAACCCTGTGGCAATTAATGACATATTTAAAGGTTTTTACACAAATCTGTATAAAGCCAAAACAGATTTTGATGAACCAATTTGTAAGCAGTATTTAGATAAATTGGAACTGCCTCGGATCTCACAGATGGATAAAGAATCTTTGGAGGCCCCATTAAGTTTGGAGGAACTTCACGTCTCTCTCTAAAAAGCCTTCAAAAGGGCAAATCGCCGGGTCTAGATGGTCTCCCCCCTGAATTATATTTAGAAATTTGGGATTTGGTAGGGATACTTATGCTTAACTCATTTAATTTTGCAATTGATCATGGGGTATTTCATAGAGATCAAAAAACATCACTGATTTCATTACTTCTTAAAAAAGGGAAAGATCCATTAGATTGTTTCAGCTACAGACCGATTTCGCTTATCCCATGTGATCTAAAAATCTATGCTAAAGTTTTTGCTTCTCGTTTGGAGAAGGTAATTCACAGTCTGATCAAGGAGGACCAAACTGGTTTTATCAAGGGGCGCAATGCATCTGACAATATGCGTCGACTCCTTCATATTCTTGACTTTGCGGACTCTCACCCAACACCTTGTGCGGTCTTTTCACTTGATGCAGAAAAAGCCTTTGACAGGCTAGAGTGGAATTATATGTGGGCAGTTCTGCAATGTTTCGGCTTCGGTGAACACTTCGTTTCTATGATTAAGACATTATACCACTCACCTGCAGCATCAGTCATAACTGGTAATATTATTTCCCCCTCATTCCCTTTACAGCGGGGAACGAGGCAGGGGTGTCCACTTTCCCCCTTATTGTTTTGTCTATCTCTCGAACACTTAGCACAAGCCATCAGGAAATCTGAAGTATCGATTAAGATTCATGACCATAATCATTGTATTTCATTATACGCTGATGATATTATTCTATATTTAGACCACTTTGATGTTTCAGTCTCTAGTGTAATTAAGGAATTTTATAATTTTAGTAGCCTATCAGGATATAAAATAAATTGGAGCAAATCTGCTTTAATGCCAATTAACAATGTTAAGGTTATTTTTTCTATTCCCTCATTTATCCCTATTAAGGAATCTTTCATCTATTTGGGCATTACCATATATAAAAACATTCATAAGATTGCCAGAGACAATTTTAATAACATTTTAGTTAAGGTCAAAAATTACATTCAAAGATGGAAGAATCTTAAAGTCTCTCTCCAAGGAAGAATCTCCACTGTTAAGATGAATTTGTTACCTCGATTTAATTTTTTTTTCTCTATGCTACCACTTTCTCCCCCTCCAGGTTACTTTAAGGAGATCAACTCCATAATTTCTAAGTTTATCTGGAATGATAAATGTCCCAGAATTAAACTTACCACATTACAACATCCTAATAGCGCAGGAGGACTGGCTGTACCAAATTTTGAATTATATTATTGGTCGTTCCAGCTTAAGGCCCTTCATAATTGGGTTGATCCTCAATCTACAGTTTCATGGAGGGTGATTGAAGCTGACAAGGTTAAACCAAATAGACTTCAAGATATTTTATTTACTGGCACAGGAAAAAAAGGGGATAATTATAAATTTGGTCCGGTTGTGGCTAACTCTATTAAAATCTGGAAAACGGTTGAACGTCGGATAGGTGGACCCTTCAAATTCTGTAACAGTACACCTTTATGGCACAATTTTAACTTTGTATGTGGAAATCGTCCATTTGTCCAACCCTCTTGGTCCTCTTTAGGTGTGAACACGTGCGGTGATATGTATGATAACCAGGGCCTCTGTTCATTTCAGGCATTGAGAGCCAAATTTTGTCTACCAGCATCTGCATATTTTGTTTTTCTTCAATTACGTTCTGCTCTCAAAGCGTATGGCGTTCCTTGGTCTTCTTCCATTTCCTCTCATCCTATGCGGGACTGGATTGCACCATCTGCTGGTCGGCCATCTGTTTCCTTAATATATAATAAAATTATTGATTGTATTACAAAACCTCTTTCTATTAAAACTATTTGGAATAGGGAATTATCTGATCTTAATTTATCTGTCGACTGGGAGAGAGTGTGGTCTAATCTCAGCTTAACATCTAAAAATCTGGCTCATCATCTTATTCACTTCAAAGTCATTCATAGAGCATACATAACTCCTTACAAAAGATTTAAAATGAAACTGCAGTCAAATTTGAACTGCCATATATGTAACACTACATCATCGGGCACTTTTCTGCATATGTTTTGGGAATGTCCTGTCGTCATCAGTCTATGGACACACGTAAACCTGGTTTTGTCATCATTACTGAGAATTGATTGGTCTGTTAACCCAGGTTTGTGTCTTCTTGATGATGATTCTGGTCTCTGTGTTGGTTCAGTGCAGGGGAGAATGTTGTTTGCTGGTTTTGCAGCTGTGAAGAGGACGGTGATTCAGAACTGGTTTACACCACACATGTGTGGAGAGGCATGTTGGATCCGTAGCCTCCTGCGAATTGTCTCATGTGAGTGTGCAGCGGCGCGGGTCGGTGGGGCCGGGCCTTCGACCGTTGAGGCTTGGCAGTGTTTTTTACTGAATATGCGTGATTATTTAAAGGAGTAACTTTTGTGTTCTTGTTGTCCTTCCCTCTCTCCCTCCCTTTTGATTGAACCGTGGGGTGTTGAGTGTGTGTCTGCTGTTTTGTTCTGTTTTATTTTGGATATTATGTTGTGTTGTTTGTGAAAAAAAAAAAAAAAAAAATTGTTGATAACAAAAAAAAAAAGAAAAAGTACTTTAAGTATTGGTAAACGCTTGTTAGCAATTGAAAAAAAACTGTAAAGTATACTCCCTTGTCAGTCTATGTGAGAGACGCATTCAGAATCAGCACATGGTTACTGTCTAGGGGGCTTTGTTTTCAAGTGTGCAAAGGGACTTTGGTGCAACTCACGGCACTCACTGTTCTTCTGCTGGCGGTTATCAAACAGCGTTGCATTACTGCGGGCGCCCCCTTCTGGATTGAGGGTAAACTGCCTGTATTCGTTGTAAGGCTTCATGCACTGAACCGAGAGGTCCGTACCGTGACGGTTTCGGTACGAATACATGTACCGCGCCACCCCTAATATATATATATATATATATATATAAAATAGTTATATTTTATTTCAGCTCTATTGTAATATTTAAAAAATGTTACATGTGTTGTCTTATGTTTGTCTTTGGACTTTTATAGTGAAGTGTATTCTTTGACCTTTTTATTCCCTGTGTTCACTTCCTGTGTTTAGTTCCTGTGTGCCTTGTGCCTTGTTTTTTTCGTCACGGTAACCCTTGTTAGTTTTTATGGTAATTAATCAGTCTCACCTGTTGCTTGTTAGTGCTTTGCTCTCCTGTGTATAAATAGCCCTTGTGTTTCAATTTTACTTGTCAGTCAATAGCTGGGTGTCTATCCAAAGTTGCGAATTTAACTTATGCGCAAAATTGAAATATCGAATAAAATATTGGCGAATAAGCACCGTTTCCATTCAATGAGTCAAAGAGAATAAAATTGTCACTTCATGATAAACTGGCATTTATCACAAAGAAAAAGTAGTAGAAGCAGCTGAGTATAATAATTTTAATATATAATAAATTACTTGCTCTGCAGAGCAAGCAGACGCAACACAATAAATGCAGTCATTGCTTCTGTTTGGGATTGCAGTAGTGTAAGACAGAACTGGGAGGCAATTACTCAGAAATACTTTGATGACAGACTTTACTCGGTCATTTAAGAATGACCATAACAGCATTTCAAATGCTGTGCAACAAGATCGGTCCCCTGGTTAGTCAGTTTATGCCACAAGTCACATGACTTTTTCGATGCACAGGGAGGAATTTATTCGGCAATTGCATTTCCATCTCCTATATTCCGCATTAACTCTTTTTTTGCACAAGTCAAAACCACCTTAAGTGAGCGTAAAAACTTTTTGCAAATTAAGGGGTTTTTATTCGAAATTTGGTGTTTCCATCACTTGTTTCTGATGCAATACTTCAAAATGTGCATAAAAACAGGGTGATAGAAACATAGCTATTGTTTTCTGTTAGTTTTGTGTGCCTTCCTGTTCTCCGTGTTCCTCGTTGTTTCATTTGGACTTTCAATAAACTCCTTGCATTTAAATCCTCTTCTTCTCCTGTATTCCTCCTTCCCCGCATTACAAAAACATACTGCGTGGAATATAGTATTCATATCCTACGATGCAATGTGCTTGACCTTGGCATTAAGACGCAAATGAATGGCATTCCTGTACAACTGTTTGATAAGTTTACTAATACGTGCTTTCAAGATTATTAGCATCAAATCTCTGGTAGGCACTTTCAGTAGCAAGTAAACTGGATGTAAACACTCTGAACTGTGTATTTCACTTAAGTTTCGATGTTATGTAATAGACTGAATTTATATAGAACAGAAATGACAAATTATAAAAATATTAATTTTAAAATTTTTTATTTTTTTATTTTTTATTAGTTTGTTTCTTTATTGCAATCTATCATTTTGGTAAAATCTTCACTTAAAAAAAAATATGTAGAAACAATTTTCATTCAGAAATTGTAAGTGAATATCACAAATAATTACAAAGAATTGGCAAGTAACACATTGAATTAATTATGAAATTTTGAAGTAGAAAGTCAAAAATAAATAGTAAAATAATAGAAAGACAAAATGCAAATGCTTATAAAGCATACTCTAATAATCTTTGATTACAGCGCTGACACTTTCTTTTTAATCTATGTCATGTAAATTCACTCCCCAAATGTGACTATTATGACACTAAACATTGCATAATGTGTATTGTTTCATTTATGATTTTTATTTTTTATTTTTATTTTTTCAATATTATGCCATGTACAGGTGCATCGCAATAAATTAGAATGTCGTGAAAAAGTTCATTTTTTTCTTGTAACTTATTTCAAAAAGTGAAACTTTCGTATATTTTAGATTCATTACATGTAAAGTAAAACATTTAAAAAAAAATTGTTTTCATTTTGATAATTAGAGTTTACAGCTCATGAAAGTCAAAAATCAGTATCTCAAAATATTAGAATATTTACATTTGAGTTTCAATAAATGACCATCCATACAGTATAAATTCTGGGTATCTCTTCTTCTTTGAAACCACAATAACGGGGAAGACTGCTGACTTGGCAATGATCCAGAAGACAAACATTGACACCCTCCACAAAGAGAGTAAGTCACAGAAGGTCATTACTGAAAGGTGTGGCTGTTTTCAGAGTGCTGTATCAAAGCATATTAAATGCAAAGTTGACTGGAAGGAAGAATTTGGGTAGGAAAAGGTGCACAAGCAACAGGGATGACCGCAAGTTTGAGAATACAGTCAAGCAAAGCTGATTCAAACACTTGGGAGAGCTTCACAAGGAGTGGACTGAAGCTGGAGTCAGTGCATCAAGAGTCACCACGCTCAGACGTCTTCAGGAAAAGGGCTACCAAGCCACTTCTGAACCAGAGACAACGTCAGAAGCGTCTTACCTGGGCTGTGGAGAAAAAGAACTGGACTGTTGCTCAGTGGTCCAAAGTCCTCTTTTCAGATGAAAGTAAATCTTGCATTTAATTTGGAAATCAAGGTCCCAGAGTCTGGAGGAAGAGTGGAGAGGCACATAATCCATGTTGCTTGAAGTCCAGTGTGAAGTTTCCACAGTCAGTGATGATTTGGGCTGCCATGTCATCTGCTTGTGTTGGTCCACTGTGTTTTCTGAAGTCCACAGTCAACGCAGCCATCTACCAGGAAATTTTAGAGCACTTCATGCTTCCTTCTCAGAATCAGAATCAGAATCAGCTTTATCCGCCAAGTGTGTGCAAACACACAAGGAATTTGTTATGGTTTTTAAGAAGCTCTTGGTACATACATGCATACATACATACATACATACATATCTGACATGAGAACAGAACATTTAAATAAGCCTTAACAATAATAATAATAATAATAATAGTGTCTCTGAATCTGGAACAGAAGATTTATGTACAGATTTGTGCCTTATTTACTCTATATATACAGCTGTATAGAAAATTATGCATACATATTTACATAGTACTAGAGAGAGTAAATAATTAGAGATGGGGGATGAATTACAGGCAAGAATTAGGGTTAGAGACTTACAGAACACAGGTAATAATTCCTGTGTTAGTTGTTTAGGCTGGAGATGGCATAGGGGAAAACATGTTTTTATGCCTAGATGTTCTAGTGCACAGAGATCTGTAGCATCTGCCTGAAGGGAGAAGCGCAAACAGGTCGTGTCCAGGATGAGAGGGGTCTGTGATGATGTTACCTGCCCGTTTCTTCACTCTGGAGTAGTACAAATCCTGAAGGCTGGGCAGGTGCACACCAATGATCCTTTCTGCTGTCCTAACAGTCCGCTGCAGTCTTCTTATATCTGATTTTCTGGCTGACCCAAACCATACAGTTATAGAAGAGCACAGAACCGACTCAATAACAGCAGAGTAAAACTGTGTCATGTGCGCCTGTGGCAGGTTGAACTTTTTCAGTTGACGAAGAAAGTACATTCTCTGCTGGGCCTTTTTCACGATGGAGTCGATGTGAGTGTCCCACTTCAGGTCCTGAGAGATGGTGGTTCCCAGGAACCTGAATGACTCCACTGCATTCACAGAGTTGTTCATGATAGTGAGTGGGGGGAGAGCTGGGGGGTTTCTCCTGAAGTCCACGATCATCTCCACAGTTTTAAGCATGTTGAGCTCCAGGTTGTTTAGACTGCACCAGACAGCCAGCTCCTTAACCTCCTGTCTGTAAGCAGACTCGTCACCGTCCTGGATGAGGCCGATGAGTGTGGTATCGTCTGCAAACTTCAGGAGTTTGACAGAGGGGTCTTTAGAGGTGCAGTCGTTGGTGTAGAGGGAGAAGAGCAGTGGGGAGAGAACACAACCCTGAGGAGCTCCAGTGCTGATGGTGCTGATGGTGCAGGTGTTGGATGAGAATTTTCCCAGCCTCACTAGCTGCTGCCTGTCTGTCAGGAAGCTGGTGATCCACTGACAGATGGAGGTGGGGACGGAGAGCTGTGTCAGTTTATTCTGAAGGGTGTCCGGGATGATGGTGTTGAAAGCGGAGCTGAAGTCCACAAACAGGATCCTTGCATAAGTCCCTGGTTTGTCTAGATGTTGGAGGATGTAGTGCAATCCCATGTTGACTGCATCATCCACAGACCTGTTTGCTCGGTAAGCAAACTGCAGGAGGTCCAGCAAGGGTCCAGTAATGTCCTTCAGGTGAGCCAACACGAGCCTCTCAAATGACTTCATCACCACAGACGTTAAAGCAACAGGTCTGTAGTCATTAAGTCCTGTGATTTTTGGTTTCTTGGGTACAGGGATGATGGTGGAGCGTTTGAAGCAGGAGGGGACTTCACACAGCTCCAGTGATCTATTGAAGATCAATGTGAAGATGGATGATAGCTGAACAGCACAGGCTTTGAGGCAGGCTGGAGAGACACCGTCTGGGCCTTTGGCTTTCCTTATCTTCTGTCTCCTGAAGACTTTGCTTACATCTTCTTCACAGATCTTGATTACAGGCTGAGAAACAGTAGGGGGGAGGGAGGGGGAGGGTGAGGGTGTTGATGGCTGTGTTGTGGGATGGTCAGAGTGGGTGTGGGGTGTCAGACCAGGCTTTTGTTTTTGAAACCTACAGTAAAAACTGTTCAGGTCTTCAGTTAGTTGTTGATTGGCCTCAGTGCTGGGGGGAGGGGTCTTGTAGCTGGTGATGGCTTTCAGGCCTTTCCACACTGATGTAGGGTCGTTGCTTGAAAGCTGTTTTTTTAGCTTTCCAGCGTAGTTCTTCTTTGCCACTCTTATCTCCCTATTCAGTGTGTATTTGGCCTGTTTGTACAAGGCTTTTTCCCCACTCCTGTAGGCGTCCTCTTTAGCCAGGCGAAGCTGTTTGAGTTTTGTACTGAACCAAGGTTTGTCGTTGTTAAATGTTAAATAAGTCCTGGTAGGTACACACATGTCCTCACAGAAACTAATGTAGGATGTCACGGTGTCAGTGAGTTCATCCAAATCAGTAGCTGCAGCCTCAAAAACACTCCAATCAGTAAGTTCGAAGCAGGCTTGTAGATCCTGCTCTGCTTCAACAGTCCATCTCTTTACAGTTCTTAAGATAGGCTTAGAAGATTTAAGTTTCTGCCTATAGGCTGGTAGAAGGTGAACCAAACAGTGATCAGAGAGTCCCAGCGCTGCACGGGGGACAGAGTGGTATGCATCCTTTAAAACAGTGTAACAATGGTCCAGTATATTGCTGTCTCTGGTGGGGCATGTGATGTGCTGTCTGTATTTAGGCAGTTCGCGTGTGAGATTAGCTTTGTTAAAATCACCGAGAATTACAATGAAAGAGTCCGGGTAACGCTGCTCTGTGTGTGTGATTTGGTCGGCCAACAGTTCTAGCGCCGCGCTCACACGCGCGTCAGGAGGAATGTAAACACTCACCAGAATAAACGAGGAAAACTCCCGCGGTGAATAAAAAGGCTTACAGTTGATAAAGAGAGCTTCCAAGTTTGGGCAGCACATCTTCTTTAAAACTGTCACGTCTGTACACCAGCCTTCATTGATATAAAAACATAATCCACCACCTCTCGTTTTCCCCGATGATTCGGTGACTCTGTCTGCTCTGAACAGCTGGAATCCGGATAGATGAAGCGCGCTGTCCGGGATAGCTCCGTTCAGCCAGGTTTCCGTGAAACAAAGCACAGCAGAGTTTAAAAAGTCCTTGTTTGTGCGGGTGAGGAGTTGTAGTTCGTCTGATTTATTTGCAAGGGAGCGGAGATTCGCCAGGTGAATACTCGGCAGCGGAGTCCTTAAACCGCGCTGTCTGGTTTTCACGAGCGCACCAGCACGATTCCCTCGCTTGCGTCGCCTGGAGCGCTTGAATAGGAACGCAGCTCCTCCGACTAAAATGTCCAGTAAAACGTCTGAATGTTCAAACGTCGGCAAAAGGTTATCTGGTGTGCTATTTCTTATGTCCAAGAGTTCGTTTCTAGTGAAGCTGATCGGAAAATCGTTGCTTAAGACAGGACAAACAAACAAAAACAGAAAAAGTACCAACGAGCAACAAACCGAATCAGCCATGTGCGGCGCCATCATGTTCGTATTGTTCTGCTGACAAGCTTTATGGAGATGCTGATTTCATTTTCCAGCAGGACTTGGCACCTGCCCACACTGCCAAAGCTACCAAAAGCTGGTTTAATGGCCACGGTGTTACTGTGCTTGATTGGCCAGCAAACTCGCCTGACCTGAACCCCATAGAGAATCTATGGGGTATTGTCAAGAGGAAGATTAGAGACACCAGACCCAACAATGCAGATGAGCTGAAGGCCACTGTCAAAGAAACCTGGGCTTCCATACCACCTCAGCAGTGCCACAAACTGATCACCTCCATGCCACGCCGAATTGAGGCAGTAATTAAAGCAAAAGGAGCCCCTACCAAGTATTGAGTACATATACAGTAAATGAACATCTTTCCAGAAGGCCAACAATTCACTAAAAAATTTTTTTTTTTATTGGTCTTATGAAGTATTCTAATTTGTTGAGATAGTGAATTGGTGGGTTTTTGTTAAATGTGAGCCTAAATCATCACAATTAAAAGAACCAAAGACTTACACTACTTCAGTCTGTGTGCATTGAATTTATTTAATACATGAGTTTCACAATTTGAGTTGAATTACTGAAATAAATGAACTTTTCCACGACATTCTAATTTATTGAGATGCACCTGTAGAGTATATACTTCATAGTATGTAGTAAGCATTATGCAAGTCCTAGCCACTCACAGTGCTTGAGTATGTTGTGTGTAGTATGCACTGGGCATTCTGCAAAGTAAACAGAATAAAACAAAATAAAACGTGAACTCGTTAACCATATGATGGATAATGTAAAGCGTTTGTCAGAGCTGGTATCTCTGAGATTATAATTCAAGCGAGAAGGGGCAGTGGGACTACAGCTTTTCCCTGAAAGCTGCACTTTCATGTGGGGTTTTCACAACATTTGTCAAGTTAGGCTTCCAAGAAATGGTAATCACTATAAATTTGTAAAATGTAATGAATCCTAAAAATGGTATTTCATGTAAAACAGAGTTATGTACCCTTAGGCTCGCATAGATCAGTTTGTTACCAATTTGCACCTAAAAAGTCTGTCATTGTTTACTCACACTCATGTCGTTTTTAAACTTTATGACTTAATTTCTACTGTAGAACATAAAAGAAGAAATTGTGAAGAATGTTCATGCTGCTCATTTCTATAGCGAATGGTGACCACAGCTGTTCTTGGTCACAATCCACATTAGAAAAAAAGCAGCTTGGACACACTTCCTAACATCTCCTGTTGTGATCCAAGAAAGAAAAAAGTCATAGGGGTTTGGAACGAAACGCGGGTGAGTAAATTATTAATTATTGTGTGACATATTCTGCTCCAAAACAAAATTGATTTGTTTGCTTTGTGAACACTTTTGAGAGATAGCTTTTGCACACTCTTCCAGGCCTCGTTTATGATTCTAAGATGAGAGACATGTGGCAAAAATAACGTTTCAATATCGTTCAAGTTCCACCAAATCCTTCATCTCCTCTGCTGTGTGCTCATTTCACATTTTCCTCTTATCTCCATTTTGCTTTTCAAAATCATATCATCTAATATCCGGACTAAACAAAACAGAGAGAACCTGCCCGTGTGTTTTGTTTTCCATCAGATATAGATGGAGCTTTGATGGATTGGTGGAAAAAGCATGCCAACATCTCTCTCTCTCTCTCTCTCTCTATGGGCCCTTTCTCTATAATTGTAAGTTGTAAAAGGCATTGCTGTCAGTGATGTGGACAATAATAAATAGCCCTTGAAGACCTCCACATCTTTCCCTCTGGAAGTCATAGGGATGAGCTGTGTCAGTTCATGGTAATGCTCTCATAAGCTTCTGCTTGATTTATAGATCAATGGCCTGTTGTTCATGTTTTCAGATGCTTCCATAATTTTAAAAAGTGAAAATATGTTAAAAATGCAATTAATGTACAATGACTTCTATGTGCCTATTTTGAAAGTAAACCTTAAAAAAGTCAAAGTATATGAAATCAGTCAATTGTTGTGGCGTGACCAACAACAACAAAAAAATGCAATTTTTTTAAAATATATTTATTATATATATTTTTTTGAATATATATATTATCATACAGAGACGATTTGCACATTCACATGTATTTGGTGTGTATGGAAAGTATGGTTTTTACTTGATGGTTATACCACTTGACATTTTTAGAGCCATTAAATGTAAACTTTTCTGGACTATATGATCTGATGAAACGTATCTTGTGACATTTATGCAAAATGATAGTACATTGCTTCTTGCGACACTTCAAAGTGAAATGTCCAGTGAGTGTAAAATCGTGTTCAGTTTCCTCTAAAACTGATGAATGTGGAAACAATTGATTACATTGGTTGTTCTACATATGGTAGCAGTTCATACATTAAATATCCAGTAAGCAGCACTAAAAGTTTTTGAGCTGCCAGCCTGCCAAGACACCCACTTGCCAAGACATTTATAATGTTACAAAAAGTGTTTTAATTTTTTTTTATCTCTATCTATTTCCTCTGCTATGTTGTGTTTGTTTGGAAGCTTCATGAATTGGCCTGTTGTCCCTATTCGGCTTTTGATGAGATATGTCCTTCTACACTACACTTCTCTGCTAAACTCAAGTCAAGTCAAGTCAAGTCAAGTTGAGCTTTATTGTCATTCCGCTGCATGTGGGGACATACAGTGGAACGAAATGTCGTGCCTCACAGGACCACGGTGCTACATAAATACAGACATACAACAATGAAGTAAAACAGTATAAACCAATACACAACTAACCTACTGACAGATTTTGACTATAAGTATACTATATATAAATGTTTACCCTATGCAAACTAAAAAAAAAATAATAATAAAAAAAAAAAAAACTATACAAACTATACGAATGCTTCACATAAATACTGTACATGTGCAAAGAGAAACATTGTGAGTCAAGCAGCTGGCTGGGGAACAGTGCAGGATGATTTTGTGGGATTGTGTACACAAAGCAGTGTGTGAAAAGTGTCTAGTGCGCATAGAGGAGAGTGTGTTACTACAGGTGTATTTGTGTTTGTATAGGCCCACTCACCTGTGTGTAGCACACTTTGAATTGCACAAAAAAAGTTTCATACAGTTTTTTTTTCCTCTGGTGTGGTAAGGTGGGGGGGGGGGGGATGGACCATGTTTCAGGAGGTAGGGGTTTGCATGGAGTTTCAGAGGGGGGCAGGGTGATTTGAGTTCAGGGCTCTCACAGCCTGGGGGAAAAAGCTGTTGAGCAGTCTGGCGGTGCGGGCTTTGATGCTCCGGTACCGTCTTCCTGATGGCAGGAGCTGAAAGAGACTGTGGGAGGGATGGGTGGGGTCCTTCACGATGCTGTTGGTTTTCCTGGAGCATCATGCAAGGAAAATGTCCAGGATTGATGGGAGAGGGGTACCGATGATCTTTGCAGCTGTGTTCACTGTCCGCTGTAGGGTCTTGCGATCTGCTGCACTACAGTTCCCGTACCAGACAGGTATGCAGCTGGTCAGCACACTCTCAATGGTGCCCCTGTAGAATGTGGTGAGGATGGGTGGAGGGAGACTTGCTCTTTTCAGCTGGCGGAGAAAGTGTAATCGCTGTTGTGCCTTCTTGGAGAGTGACATGGTGTTGGTGGTCCAGGTGAGATCCTCTGTGATGTGCACCCCAGGAATTTAGTGCTGCTGACTCTCTCCACAGTAGAGCTGTCGATGGTCAGTGGGGGTTGGTCAACAGAGTTTCTCCTGAAGTCCAACACAACCTCCTTTGTCTTCCCCACATTGAGGGACAGATTTGCACGTGTGGTGATGGTCTTGGTGACTGTCACATCATCCATGCACTTTTTGATGTAAGCAGTCACAGTTTCAGTGTACTACTGCATTAACTAAATGAACTTAATACAAGTCACTGATAAACAAGCATTTTATTTTTAACAATATGAAAGGAAATGAGCATCATATAGCATAAGGTGAAGACCAGGGATTGAAAGGGTTTCTGTGAATTGCCAGAAAGGCTTCTAGGAATGTAGTCTGTAAAAAGGACAGCAGATGTTAGAGATGAGTTAAAAAAAAAAAAAAAATGATAAGCCTGTTCTTAAGGTCAATTGCTGCTTTCTTTCTTTCTTTGATATACTATGAATGATCAATAACCTATTGAGTTTCTTTGTGAATCTAAGTGCACTTATCTGATTTATTTTCAGATTCTTTAGATTGGAGGTGAATGAGGTCGACAGAACAGAAGAGACTGCACATAGGTAACATTTCCTTTTAAAAGCTTCTTTTTTTTTCTTTTTGGTTTAGATACAGTGGGTACGGAAAGTATTCAGACCCCCTTAAATTTTTCACTCTTTGTTATATTGCAGCCATTTGCTAAAATCATTTAAGTTCATTTTTTTTCCTCATTAATGTACACACAGCACCCCATTTGACAAAAAACACAGAATTGTTGACATTTTTGCAGATTTATTAAAAAAGAAAATGAATTCACATGGTCCTAGTATTCAGACCCTTTGCTGTGAATCATATATTTAACTCAGGTGCTGTCCATTTCTTCTGATCATCCTTGAGATGGTTCTACACCTTCATTTGAGTCCAGCTGTGTTTGATTATACTGATTGGACTTGATTAGGAAAGCCACACACCTGTCTATATAAGACCTTACAGCTCACAGTGCTGAGAGCAAATGAGAATCATGAGGTCAAAGGAACTGCCTGAAGAGCTCAGAACAGAATTGTGGCAAGGCACAGATCTGGCCAAGGTCAAAAAAATTTGCTGCACTTAAGGTTCCTAAGAGCACAGTGGCCTCCAAATCCTTAAATGGAAGACGTTGGGACGACCAGAACCCTTCCTAGAGCTGGCCGTCCGGCCAAACTGAGCTACGGGGAGAAGAGCCTTGGTGAAGAGGTAAAGAAGAACCCAAAGATCACTGTGTCTGAGCTCCAGAGATGCATTTGGAGATGGGAGAAAGTTGTAGAAAGTCAACCATCACTGCAGCCCTCCACAGATGGCAGAGTGGCCCGACGGAAGCCTCTCCTCATGCAAGACACATGAAAGCCCGCATGGAGTTTGCTAAAAAACACCTGAAGGATTCTCTGGTCTGATGAGACCAAGAAAACTTTTTGGCCTTAAAAGCGGTATGTGTGGAGAAAACAGGCACTGCTCATCACCTGTCCATACAGTCCCAACAGTGAAGCATGGTGGTGGCAGCATATGCTGTGGGTGTTTTTCAGCTCAGGGACAGGACGACTGGTTGCAATCGAGGGAAAGATGAATGCGGCCAAGTACAGTTCCTGGACGAAAACCTTCTCCAGAGTGCTCAGGACCTCAGACTGGGCCGAAGGTTTACCTTCCAGACAATGACCCTAAGCACACAGCTAAAATAACGAAGGAGTGGCTCAAACAACTCCGTGACTGTTCTTGAATGGCCCAGCCAGAGCCCTGACTTAAACCCAATTGAGCATCTCTGGAGAGACTAAAATGGCTTCCACCAACGTTTACCATCCAACCTGACAGAACTGGAGAGGATCTGCAAGGAGGAATGGCAGAGGATCCCCAAATCCAGGTGTGAAAAACTTGTTGCATCTTTCCCAAAAAGACTCATGGCTGTATTAAATCAAAAGGGTGCTTCTACTAAATACTGAGCAAAGGGTCTGAATACTTAGGACCATTGATATTTCAGTTTTTCTTTTTTATTTAAAAATGTCAACAATTTTGTTTTTCTGTCAATATGGTGCTTGTGCACTTAATGAGGAAAAAAAAATGAACTTAAATGATTTTAGCAAATGGCTGCAATTAACAAAGAGTGAAAAATTTAAGGGGGTCTGAATACTTTCCGTACCCACTAATATATTTTTTTCAACAGTTTAAGTTTATGCTTAAATCAAGGAAAATAATTTGTCAGTGAAATGGGAAAAATATGTTCGCTTTAAGATATGTTTGCTGAAAACAAGTCTACTAGAATCTTTCATTTGGTAAACATTAACCCCTTGTTTCACAGAAAGGCTTAAGCTTCCCAGACTAAAATGCAATCTGAGCTGTTTCAACCGAAAGAAACTTTCAGTGATGACAAAATATATCAGGCCTGTTTTGTCTCAAGATGCACAGTTTTGTCCAGGGAACAAGATGGCGCTGCTTTGCTCGGAGCCGTCCATCCTCTAAGATTGTGCTTTTATTTACTTTTTTACTTACTTTTGTTTCTCTTTTTACACACATAACGCACTGATCCCAGGAACACTTTTGGACATTGTGCTGGTGTTGGTGGTCTGAGATCTCTGTGATGTGCACCCCAGGAATTTAGTGCCACTCTCTCCAGTAGAGCTGTCGATGGTCAGTGGGGGTTGGTCAACAGAGTTTCTCCTGAAGTCCAACACAACCTCCTTTGTCTTCCCCACATTGAGGGACAGATTGTTAGTGCCACACCATTCAGCCAGCTGTGCCACTTCCTCTCTGTAGTGCGTTTCATCATTGTTGCTGATGAGACCTACCACTGTTGTGTCATCAGTGAACTTGATGATGTGGTTGGAGCTGAACTTGGTAGTGCAGTCCTGGGTCAGCAGCGTGAAGAGCAGCGGGCTGAGCTCACAGCCTTGTGGGGCACCTGTGCTCAGTGTGGTAGTGCTCGAGGTGTTGTGGCCGACACAGACTGACTGAGGTCTTCCAGTTAGAAAGTTCAGGATCCAATTACAGAGGGAATTGTTAAGGCCCAGCAGGTTTAGTTTATTTATGAGCTGTTGTGGGATTATTGTGTTGAATGCCGAGCTGAAGTCAATGAACAACATTATAACATAGGAGTCTTTATTTTCTAGGTGGGTAAGAGCCAGGTGGAGGGTGGAGGAAATCGCATCATCCGTAGAGCGGTTTGGACCGTATGCAAACTGGAGCGGATCAAGTGTGTTGGGGAGGCTGGTTTTGATTTTGTGCATGACTAACCTCTCAAAGCACTTCATCATGATTGGAGTCAGTGACATGGGACGGTACTCATTTAGACAGGACACAGGTGATTTTTTTGGTACCGGTATGATTGTTGTGGATTTGAGACATGTGGGGACGACTGCCTGGCTCAGCGAGGTGTTGAAGATATCTGTTAGGACATCCGTCAGCTGTGCAGCACAGTCTCTCAGTACACAGCCAGGTATGTTGTCAGGACCCGCAGCCTTGCGTGGGTTAATCCTAGATAGGGTCTTCCTTACGTCGGCTGGAGACAGACAGAATGCCTGGTCATTGGGAGGTGTGGGCAGTTTTTGTGCAGGTGTGTCATTCCGCATTTCAAACGATGAATAAAAGTGGTTGAGTGCATCGGGGAGGGATGTGTCATCATCACAGGCCTGTGGCGGGGGCTTGTAGTCAGTGATGGTCTGAATGGCTTGCCACAGGCTCCGTGTGTCTCTGCTGTCTGTGAAGTTATTGTTGATTTTTTGAGCATATGACCGTTTTGCATTTTTGATGCCACAGGACAGATTGGCTCTTGCTGTTTTGAGGGCTGCTTTATCTCCTGATCTGAATGCTTCATCTCTGGTCTTTAGCAGCCCACGAACCTCTGCTGTCATCCACGGCTTCTGGTTTGCACGTGTGGTGATGGTCTTGGTGACTGTCACATCATCCATGCACTTTTTGATGTAAGCAGTCACAGTTTCAGTGTACTACTGCATTAACTAAATGAACTTAATACAAGTCACTGATAAACAAGCATTTTATTTTTAACAATATGAAAGGAAATGAGCATCATATAGCATAAGGTGAAGACCAGGGATTGAAAGGGTTTCTGTGAATTGCCAGAAAGGCTTCTAGGAATGTAGTCTGTAAAAAGGACAGCAGATGTTAGAGATGAGTTAAAAAAAAAAAAAAAATGATAAGCCTGTTCTTAAGGTCAATTGCTGCTTTCTTTCTTTCTTTGATATACTATGAATGATCAATAACCTATTGAGTTTCTTTGTGAATCTAAGTGCACTTATCTGATTTATTTTCAGATTCTTTAGATTGGAGGTGAATGAGGTCGACAGAACAGAAGAGACTGCACATAGGTAACATTTCCTTTTAAAAGCTTCTTTTTTTTTCTTTTTGGTTTAGATATATATATTTTTTTCAACAGATTTAAGTTTATGCTTAAATCAAGGAAAATAATTTGTCAGTGAAATGGGAAAAATATGTTCGCTTTAAGATATGTTTGCTGAAAACAAGTCTACTAGAATCTTTCATTTGGTAAACATTAACCCCTTGTTTCACAGACAAGGCTTAAGCCTAGTCCCAGACTAAAATGCAATCTGAGCTGTTTCAACCGAAAGAAACTTTCAGTGATCGATCTTAAAATATATCAGTGCCTTTGTTTTGTCTCAAGATGCACAGTTTTGTCTCAAGATGGAACAAGATGGCGCTGCTTTGCTCGGATGCCGTCCAGGTCGCTCCGCTAAGATTGTGCTTTTATTTACTTTTTTACTTACTTTTGCTTTCTCTTTTTACACACATAACGTCTGCACTGATCACCTACGACAAAGGAACACTTTTGGACATTGGAAACCGCTTCACTAACTTGGTTCACACTTTATCACCGAATCCATCGTGGCCTCTTGAGATTCTTCGAAACGCGGAGAACAATGGCCACAGGCAACGGAACAAGAAACACCGTGGTAACAGCTGGAATTCGTAACAGACTGAGGAAAAGGGCTCACAGTCCTCCTTTACCGAGCATTCTGCTCGCTAATGTCCAATCCTTGGAGAATAAGATGGACGATCTTAGAGCCAGGACAAGTTTCGGGACATAAGGGACTGTAACATAACCTGTTTGACTGAAACATGGCTCACACCCTCGGTTCCGGACACTGCTGTAACGCCGTCTGACAACTTTTCTGTTTTACGGATGGACAGAACAGCTGAGGCTGGTAAATCCAAAGGTGGAGGAGTGTGTTTCATGACTAACAAGAAATGGTGTGACCCCAGGAATATCTCCTCTCTGTCGCGTTCCTGCTCGCCTCATCTGGAACATCTATCCATTATTTGCCGCCCTTTCTATCTGCCCCGTGAGTTCTCTTCGTTCATCGTTACTGCCGCCTACATTCCACCACAGGCTGACACAGGCTTGGCTTTGTCTAAACTTCACGATGTGCTCAGCGGCTACATTAACAAACATCCTGACGCTGCCTTTATCATCGCGGAGGATTTTAACAAAGCCAACCTCAGGCAGGTCATGCCAAACTTTCACCAGCATGTATCCTGTCCAACTAGAGGACCGATTACACTGGATCATTGCTACTCTCAGTTTAAGAATGCCTACAAAGCCCGCTCACTTCCGGCTTTTGGCAAATCGGACCATGCAGCCATTTTTCTCACACCGGAATATAAACAAAGGCTCGCTCAAGAACCCCCGGTGAAGAGAGAAGTGACATGCTGGTCCTCCCACTCAGAAGCTATGCTACAGGCGGCTCTTGATGACGTCGACTGGGACATGTTCAGGGCGAGTTCATCTGACGTCAGCGAGTTCACGGATGTAGCATTAAGCTTTGTAAATACGCTAACCGAACAAGCTACAGAAACGGTAACTGTAAGGACCTTCCCAAATCAGAAACCGTGGGTGGACAGAACAATCGTGATGCGGTTAACAAACGCACAGCCGCATACAACGAGGCTCTTTTGTCAGGGAACATGAGCGAGTACAAAGCATCATGTTCTGCTCTCCGACGCGCAGTAAGAGCCGCCAAAATCAGATACAGTTAGAGAATTGAGTCTCATTTTCAGCTCAATGACTCTCAACGCATGTGGCAGGGACTAAGGACCATCTGTGCCTTTGGAAACAAATCCTCCGCGGAGGTGAGAGCAGATCCGTTGCTGGCCGACGAATTAAACACCTTCTACGGCTGCTTTGAATGCAATGGCGGCAGCGTGGCTCTGCCAAGCAGCGCGTCAGGAAGCAGCAGGCAGAGAAGCGAGAATCATGTGATCACCATGACGGAGGACGAGGTTCGCTGGGCCCTAAAGAGAGTGAACGTAAGGAAAGCGGCTGGACCTGACGGGATTACTGGCCATGTCCTGAGGTCCTGCGCTGATCAGCTTGCTGGTTTGTTCACTTCAATCTTCAATGAGTCCCTTGCTACCTCTGTGGTTCCCACCTCCTTTAAAAAATCCATCATCATCCCTGTGCCTAAGAACAATAAACCCTCTTGCCTGAATGACTATCGTCCAGTGGCCCTCACATCAATAGTCATGAAGGTTTTTGAGAGACTTGTTAAGAGCCACATTAGCTCCTCCATCCCTGTTACTTTGGACCCTCTTCAGTTTGCCTATCGTCCCAATCGATCTACTGATGATGCCATCTCTCACATACTCCACTCCTCCCTCACACACATTGATAGCAGCAATGGGAACTTTGCAAGGCTGCTATTCATAGACTATAGCTCAGCTTTCAACACCATAGTCCCCATCAAGCTGGCTTCTAAACTCACAGACCTCGGACTAAACTCTTCACTCTGCGACTGGATTCAAGATTTTCTCACCGGCAGACCTCAAGTGGTGAAGGTAGGCCAGTTCACCTCAAACTCCATCACCCTGAACGTAGGAGCCCCACAGGGTTGTGTCCTGAGTCCCCTGCTCTACTCTCTCTACACAAATGACTGTGTGTCCTCTCATAGCTCCACATCTATTATCAAATTTGCTGATGATACTGTGGTTCTGGGCCTCATTTCTAACAATGATGAGACCGCATACTTGGATGAGGTGGAGAGACTTACATCATGGTGCCAGGACAACTGTCTCTCTCTGAATGTGAGCAAAACTAAAGAGCTGATTGTGGACTTCAGAAAGAGACACCTGCTGCCCTACACTCCTCTTATGATCAGTGGGACCCCTGTGGAGAGGGTAAGCAGCTTCAAGTACCTCGGTGTAAACATCTCCGAGGACCTGACTTGGACTACACACATTCAAACACAGGTTAAGAAAGCCAGGCAAAGACTGTACCATCTGCGACAGCTGAGGAAATTCAGGGTCTCTCCAACAATCCTGAAAACGTTCTATTCAGGGACCATAGAAAGTGTATTGACTCAGTGCATCTCAGTGTGGAATGGAAACAGCTCCAGTCAAGACTGCAAAGCCTTGCAGAGAGTTGTGCGCTTAGCTGAGCGCATCTCAGGGTCTGCTCTTCCCCTCTCTGAAGGACATCTACCTCAAACGCTGCAGAAGCAGAGCTGTCAAAATCATCAAGGACTCAAATCACCCCGGTAACTGTCTTTTCACTTTGCTGCCATCTGGTAAGCGCTTCCGCTGCCTGATGGCAAAAACTGAGAGACTTAAGAGGAGTTTCTTCCCCCAGGCCATCAGACTCCTTAACTCAAACTCAGCCTCTTAACATCATCATGACTTACTTTATAATCACTAACAATCAGTAAGATATTCATTATTCTCTACCTCATACTGACAGTGTCATTTGCACACAACACTTTCTGTGCCTTGGTATCTTATCTTATTTTTTTATTTATTTTTTTGAGATTGCTGCTACATGTCAACCATGTACAACCTGTTTGCACATTCCTCTCTCGTACAGTCATGCTTATCTTAAAATTTAATTCTACAGCATACTATCATGCACATTCTTTTATATTTTATATTTTGTTCTTTATATCTTATTTTTTATTCATTTTATTTTATGTATACTTCCCTTGTGTTGTATTCTACAATATTTGCACTGTCCATGGAGCGGACCTGACTCACATTTCACTGCTGGTTATACACTCTCTGTATAGTCGTGTATGTGACAAATAAAACTTGAAACTTGAAACTTGAAACAGTAATGTTTTTTGTTTGTTTGTTGGTTTGTTTGTTTTTTTAAGGAACATTTATAAAAATAGCCTAAATGTCCTAAATTTTTAATTGAACTATGACCTAAGCCTGGCTTAAGCCCTGTCTGTGAAACCAGGCCTAAGTATATTTACTGTACATTATTAAAAAATTCCACCTATTTCAATTTAAAAACGTAAGTTTAGTTGCTGCTTTAAGTATAATCAACTTAGTTGTCTAAGTCATTTCAACTAATTATATTAAACTGACTCAAAAATCTGAATCTCATATAACATAAAAAGGAAAATAGGACATGATGTTTTTCAGTAAACACACAACATGAACAATTCTTCGTTATTTTACATGTCGGTCAAACTTAGCCAGAATAAGCTGCAAGATGGACTGTTTGGTCATAATTTAGACTGAAGTCCAGAATACAGTCTCATTCCCAAAGAATAAATATAAAAATAACTATATTAGCATCCACACCAACGGACAATAACATTATGTTTATTATAAATTCACTTTAATGCCGCTTTATTTCTTGAAATTTTAAAGCAGGATTCTAATTGGCTTTCAGTGTGTTTATTGTTCATCATCTAAAAAAAAAAAGTCATTCCGAAAGTGATTGCAACAATATTGTCCATCTGTGCTGTTATCGTTATAGCTGTGATGTGGACTTATTCTCACAGAATTTAATTTTTCATTTTCCCTTCCATACCTCAACGAACCCACCGAACCCATTAAAGGTGAAGTGTCCTGACATTTGCTCAAGCAATGTTATTAATCTGTGAAGCAGTTTTCAAATATTTATTTTTAGTATTAAACCAATAAATAATACAAAAAAAAAAATTGTACAGTAAGGCTGAAAAATGGCATGTGGTGTGGTTATTAAATGAATAATTCCTGATATTTCACACATGCATGCATACATACATACATACATACATAAATAAACTTTCTTGAAATATATTTAAAAAATATGTATTTATTCATTAATTTATTCATTCATTTGTATTTATTTTGAAGGAATCATTATGTTATTTGACAGTTAGACCACATGAGTCATTCAGTTGAAACTTTTCTTGAAAATAACATGAAATTTTCAAAACCATGAAACCAACATGAATACAAAGAGCACATTTCTAAGAACTTATACATATTATCGCGGACACTGTACTAGGTCATTGACCCTATAGTATTCACAAACAGAAGTCTCCTCTGGCATTTGCCATGTGACATAATAAAACTCATTTTCAGCCTTGAATATTGTGTTGCAGCAAACCAACACTAATATGTCCATTTGCAGCAGAAGAGCCCTCAGACTTCAGTACTAAGAAAAGTTCTATAATCAGTGGAAAAACACAGATGGACCATTTGTTCCCTTTTACGACATCCCACAAAATCTATTGGCACACAAACGACAACTCCACAAAGCATGCACACATCATTCTCTCTGCTGGAGTACTTGCACATGTGGACATGCATCACTGCTCAGGATGCTAAAAGAGAACAACACTGGGATATTTTTAGCTCAGCCAACTGTACAGTCAATAAAGTACTGTCAATAGTTTGTTGATAACTATGCACGTTATGTTTTTTCGCTAATTGTGTGATGTTGACGTCTTTCAAGCGCACTCAGAATAAAAAAGAACAGTCAATCTCTAGTTTGGGTGCCATCCAGATTGCTTGTAGTATTACAAAGAGCATCTGCGGATTGTTGAGTGTATTCTTTATGGAAGATCAGCAGGAGTCTGTTCGAGTGAGCCATTACAAATGCAACACTTTATCAAACTGATGCTTTCCTGGAGTTGGTGGTTATGACTAACACTTTTCTGCAACATTAAGGCACATGTCCGGCTGAGGCCGGCCGCTGGGAATATGAGAGCCGCCCACACTTTCTGCTCTACGGCCCTGATACTGTATGACTGTATGACGTTTGGAGCTTTTCACATCCCCACTGCTGTGAGACACTAATGACAAAGTTGTAACTCTTAGTGACTCTGTAAAGGTGCCAACATAATTTTAAGGCCGATTATTTACCCCGAGAGCAAAAGCAAATTATGTTTTATACTAAATTGTCAAGGCTCAATTAATGCAGCGCTCCACAATGAAATTCTCATTACAAAATGTGCCAAGGCCCTTTGAATAAAACATATCATTAATTGAGCTGTCATAGAGCTGGGACGCTTATAAACCGCAATTGTTTTGGCTGGAAGGCCTCCAGTGATGGAGTTTGATGGGAAGTAAAGATTTTTGGCATAAGTATTCTCATAATGGTGTAATTCAATGAACAATTTACCTTCATTTATCTAGTAGATTACAGTACACTTTGCCAGACAGCGCTGCAAATCTATTGATTTCACAGGGGCAAGATTATTATCGTTTATCGTATTTTCAATTTGTCTTTTTAGTTTAGTTTAAATGAGTTTTCACTCTATCATTGTTAGTTTTAGTTTTCTAGTTTCAGTTTATTTAGTCTTCAGTTTAGTTTTTATATTTTAGGGCTACCAAAGTTAAGCTCAAAGTATATTTCCTTTTACGCGTATGCTAGTGTGTGCATACACTGTGCATGATGTAAATTTCATCATGCACATATACAGTCAGCTCACACATTATCTGCCTGTTTTTTTTTTTTTTGCACTAACACTGTTCTGATGATTCATGGTTGAAAAAGAAATGGATGAGACAGAACAACAAACTACTAAACACGCAACAGCAAAATGTCGCATTCATTAGTCTTCGTTTGTGTGAGGGGGATTCAGAAATGCAACTCAAGTTTAAATGAGTAAAAAGAGATATTTATTGCTCATAACTTCTGGAGAGAAATAGCACAGACACTGAACAAGGATGAAATATTCTAGTGTGCATGTGTTGAGCGTGTATGTTCATGCATGCTTTTAAATGGAGTACTTTGAAAGCACAGATGGTCTTATTATTGGGAGATATGAGGATCCGTGTCTCTATCACTGGAAAAAGCACAACGGTCAACTTGGATCGCATGTGCCTTGATAACCAGTCACATCACAGCCTTGATGTCATTGAGTTTCTGTCAGAGTTGTGCGACAATCGTGAATACAATAGAAATGAATGAGAAGTGCCATAAATTGAATCCTACCTGGTGCAAATATATATATATATATATATATTAAATTTATCTCTAAAACTCTAAAAATAGAATAAGCTTAATGGCAAACATTTAGAAGATTAGCAGATCATTTGTTGATTCATTAAACGAAGCTGTTTTCCCCCAAAAGCATTTTATTCAGTGTAGTGAAGTCTCTCCTCCATTGACAAGCTCAGGAGACTTAGACGAGATTCTCATATACTGTATCTCTCATTTTAGTATCAACAACATTTCAGATGTTTCTCCTAAAATTCCTTAGGAGAAATAGAAGTAGACACAAATGAGACATGAGAAGTATTTGAGAAAAAAAGGAGTGAAAACTGAGAATGTGGTGGAAGAAACATAGAATATCTCTTTATTGTCTTGCTGCAATCTCTATCAAGACTCCATTATAGGAATATTTTATTGCTCAGTGGTTGCTCTTTCTAACCTCAGGAGATTTCATTGTGATTCTCATGTATTTCTCATTTTAGTCTCACTGTGTCTCAGATGTTTCTCCTAAAAATCCTTAAGTCCAGGGGGCCCAGAAAACATAGCGGCGCCCCTGATTGTAAATACTAAAAATATATTTATATACAACCCCAAATCAGAAAAAGTTGGGACAGTATGGAAAATGCAAATTTAGTGATTTCTAAATTTACTTTGACTTGTATTTCATTGCAGACAATATGAACACAAAATATTTCATGTTTTGTCTGGTCAACTTCATGTCATTTGTAAATATACATCCTTTCCTGTCATTCAGACCTGCAACACATTCCAAAAAAAGTTGGGACAGTAAAGCATTTACCACTTTGTAATGTTGCCATTCCTTTTCACAACACTTAAAAGACGTTTAGGGACTGAAGACACCAAGTGATGAAGTGTTTCAGGTGTAATTTTGTCCCATTCTTCCTGCAAACAAATCTTAAGGTGGGCAACAGTACGGGGTCTTCGTTGTCGCATTTTGTGCTTCAATATGCGCCACACATTCTCTATTGGAGACAGGTCGGGACTGCAGGCAGGCCAGTCAAGTACCCGTACCCTCTTCCTCCGCAGCCAGGACTTTGTAATGTGTGCAGAATGTGGTTTTGCATTGTCTTGTTGAAATATGCATGGACGTCCCTGGAAAAGATGTCTTCTTGAAGGCAGCATATTGTGCTCCAAAATCTCTATGTACTTTTCAGCATTAATGGTGCCATCACAGAAGTGCAAGTTACCTTTGCCAAGGGCACTGACACAACCCCATACCATGACAGACCCTGGCTTTTGGACTTGTTGCTGGTAACAGTCTGGATGATCCTTTTCCTCTTTGGTCCGGAGCACACGGCGTCCATTCCTCCCAAAAAATACCTGAAATACTGATTCATCTGACCACAGTACACGTTTCCACTGTGTGATGGTCCATCCCAGATGCCTCCGAGCCCAGAGAAGTCGACGGCGCTTCTGGACACTGTTAACATAGGGCTTCCTTTTGGCACAGTACAGTTTTAACTGGCATTTGTGGATGTAACTACGTATTGTGGTACTTGACAAAGGTTTGCCAAAGTAGTCCTGAGCCCATGTGGTGATATCGCTTATAGATGAATGAGGATTCTTGATGCAGTGCCGCCTGAGGGATCGGAGATCACGGTTGTTCAGCTTAGGCTTGCGCCCTTGTCCTTTACGCACTGAAATTCCTCCAGATTCCTTGAATCTTTTAATTATGTTATGCACTGCTGAAGGTGATATATCCAAATCTCTTCCTATCTTTCTTTGAGGAACATTGTTTTTAAACATTTCAATAATTTTCTCACGTAATTGTTGGCAAACTGGCGATCCTCGGCCCATCTTTGCTCCTAAAGGACTAGACCTTTCTTGGATGCTGCTTTTGTACCAAATCATAATTACAATCACCTGTTGACATCAACTGTTTCAAATCACATCATTATTTAACCAATTTACCTCATTACTAGCCCTAAATTGCTCCTGTCCCAACTTTTTTTGGAATGTGTTGCAGGTCTGAATGACAGGAAAGGATGTATATTTACAAATGACATGAAGTTGACCAGACAAAACATGAAATATTTTGTGTTCGTATTGTCTACAATGAAATATAAGTCAAAGTAAATTTAGAAATCACTACTTTCTTTTTTTATTTGCGTTTTCCATACTGTCCCAACTTTTTCTGATTTGGGGTTGTATAATATATCTAAATATATAATATATATTTAAATAGCATAAAGCATTTCAGAATATCAAGGATTATTAGATTAAATGTTTAAATTTATCTTCAATGTCCAGCATTGTATATACACCACATTTTCCAAATACACTAGAAAGGACTTACAAGTGACCCCTGCAGATTTGAAACGATTTTTCTCTTTCGCTAAAGACGCTGGATCTCTCACATTTGTCTCTTTTAAAGCTTTAGAAAAGATCTCAACAACATTACACACTGTGCTCAGATTTTTCTTCTTAGCTAGAGACTCTGGATCTCTCGCATTTGTCTCATCAAAAGTTTAAAAAAGATCTCAACAACATCACACACTGTGCTCAGATTTTTCTCCTACACTAAAGACTCGGGAGCTCTCACATAAATTTCAGAAGTGATCTCAATAACTTTACAAAGTGTGCACCAAGTCAAATGCCTCAATATGCGCTAAAACATTTCTACCATATAATATGTAGTAATAATCAAATTAGCCAATTAATAATCAAGGCTCATTCATAAGCCATGTATGTGCCTTCCAGCAAAGAAAGCTCCAGGGTTACATTTTCTGTAAATAAGTTTGGATTAAGGCAATTACTATTTCCAACAACAAATTATGTGCCTAAGTAGATAAACATTGTCCTAAAAAGTAACATTATCCTTATTTCTGCATAATTTCTCTCTCAATATAGACTTTAACTCTGAATTTATTATTTAGTGCCTTTCAACTTGACTTTGTGCACACTTTGTAAAGTTGTTGAGATCTCATCTAAAGCTTTAAAGGAGAACAAATATGAGACCCCCAGATTATTTAGCTAAAGAGAAAAAAAATCTAAGCACAGTGTGTGATGTAATCTAAACTTTTGAGGAGACAAATATGAGAGATCCAGAGTCTGTAGCTAAGGAGAAAAATCTGAGCACAGTGTGTGATGCTGTTGAGATCTCTTCTAAAGCTTTAAATGAAGTTCCAATCATAGGTTCGGGAGGAGCCTAATCATTCAGGCCTGTCAATCATCATTACGAGCCTACATAAGCAGCACTCACTGCACCATCCCAGCGTCAAAAGAAAGGAGACAAATGTGAGAGACCCAGAGTCTCTAGCTAAGTTGAAAAATCTGAGCACAGTGTGTGATGTTGTTGAGATCTTGTTTGAAACTTTGGAGGAGACAAATATGAGACCACCAGAGTCTTTAGACTAGGAGAAATATCTGAGCACAGTGTGGGATGTTGTTGACATGTCTTTTAAAGCTTTAAATGAGAACATTATGAAAGAGATTTTGTCTCAGGAAGCAAGTTTGAGAAGCAGGAGACTCAAGCAAAAATCTCCATTCGATCTTAAAGGGTAACTCCACCCCCAAAATGAAAATTTTGTCATTAATCACTTATCCCCAATTCGTCTCCTCCCGTCAGCGTAGCGCCATTTTGAAGAATATCCACTGGATGCACATAGCGTATGCTGTTACATAGCCGCGCCACAAGGATACATTTTCTATGCTTTGATTTGAACGAAAACAGCGTATCTATGTGGCGCGGCTATGTAACAGCATACACTATGTGCGTCCAGTGGATATTCTTGGTGCTATAAAATGGCGCTATGCTGACGGGAGGAGACGAATTGTTGAATATAGTCGTTATTTTTATTTTCTTTATGTACAAAAAGTATTCTCGTCGCTTCATAACAGTCAGATTGAACCACTGATGGCAGATGGACTATTTTGGCGATGCTTTTCATACTTTTCTGGACCTTGACAGTGAAAATTACTTGGCAGTCAATGGGACAGTCACAAACCTCCTGGTTTTCATACAAAATATCTTAAATTGTGTTCCGAAGACAAACAAAGCTTTTACGGGTTTGGAACGACATATGGGGGTAAGTATGTGTCGTGTGTGTCATGGGTTTCCCGCCCTCTTGTGTCCATATTTGGTTAGCTTCCTGTCCTTGTTAAGTGTGATTATTAGTTAATTATGTCCCAGCTGTGTTTTAGTTATTATCTTTAATTATCCTGTGTATTTAGTTTCTGTCTGTTTAGTAAGTTTCGTCTGGTCAACTCGTTACTCCCGGTGTTCCTGTGTGCCTGCCCTGCCTTGCCTTGCCTTGTCTTGCCCAGCCTTGTTTAAATTAAAGACTGTATATTTGAGTTTAATCCTCGTCTGTGTGTTCCTCGTTCCTCCCTGCTGTGTGCACCGTGACAGTAAGTGATTAATGACAAAATTTTCATTTTGGGGTGGAGTAACCCTTTAAAGTAACCTCATTTCTACCTAGGAGAAATATTTGAGATGTTAAAGAGATCTCACTTTTGATTTTTCTTTCCTATGTGCCTCGAGAAGTGGGTATACTCTTAATTTATGCCCCCATTTTTTTTAAGTGGCCCAGCAAAGGATGAATGGCCTGTGTTACAAACAGTGACGTAAGACTAGTCTTGCATATTTAGTTCACCCCAAAATTGGCCAGTAGTATTTGCACATTTTCACTTATTGTAACTTCTGCTACTTGACTTCACGGAGTAAGGACACAGTCCCTTTCAAGGAAAGTCCGTTCACTCGGCCGCCATATTTGCAACATCTCCGGGCAGCTCAAACAAGACCAAGTCCTATCTAAATGAATGGGGGAATCCTGAAATCTCAAAAACGGCTCGCTGAACTCGCGATTAAGTTACATATTTCAAATCGGCAACACGAGTCTACACCAGCCAATGCGCATGCGTAGCTCCAACGCGCTTATGACTGTGCATGCGCATCGGCTGGTCCAGCCTCAGGTTTCTATGGGAACCAGAGCTCCTAACAGCCACTGCAGTGATGCAATGACTTTATCAATCAACAATTGGCCCTTTCATTTAGAAGGCAGGACTGTCCCGCAATATTGCACATTGCACTTTCTCCCATTCATAAGTATAGGAGTGAATTGTCTTTGTATTTCTATAGTCTTTGGTAAGGATCATTATAAAATTAATATTTGCCACAAAAGAGGTGCAGATTTTACAATAAATAATTAAAATGTAAAAACATTACATAGACTGCAACAATTAACATTTTGTCAGAACCTCTAGTTTTCTCTGTAGCTGTTTTGAACTTAGGCTACTGTTTGAAGGCATTCGTTTACTGAATCCTTTGACTGAAAAGTTTACAGGAGTTTACTTTTCATTTTTAAGGTATTGTTTTCGTTATAATGTACTAATTCAAATCAGTAGTCAATAATGAAATATTATTTTATCACTCTGCGCGCCTCCCCTGACATGCACTCACGCCCCAGACTGACTCCGCTTGCATTCACATAATTTTATGATAAAACTTAAAACTTAAAAAGTAAAACTTACGAGTACACTTGCAGTATAAACTACTAAACTAGTAGTTTACTGAGACTACTTCAAAGTGTACTAAAATGCTACTACAAGTATTTAACTAGTAAACTATAAGTATACCTATAAGTTCACTTTTAGTATAGTTGCAGTACAAGCTAAAACCTTTGATGTAAACTAGATGTGTACACAAAGTTTACTACTGTTATACTTAAAGTATACTTAAAAGTATACTTTTATATACTAGAAAGTGGGCCAATTTAGTCCCAAAGTGTATTGAAATAGTACACTTACAAGTATACTACTAGTACACTGATATTTGTATACTTAGCCTACTACATAAAGTATACTTACAAATATACTTGAACTTTACTTAAGTATACTTAATAAAATAAACTTGAAGGATACTACTTTTTGGTAAGGGTAGTCATGGTGGACTGTCATGATTTTGGCTAATGCAGGACACTAAAGAATGATGCGCATCAGAGGGGATTTAGAAGTGGGTATACACAAAGCCTATTGATAGAGAAGTGGGTATACGCCGTATACCTGTGTATACCCTCCACTACACCACTGGTTACCTACGTGTAGCTATGTAACCTATTCCTATTTGACAGTGAGTGGTACGTTGTCTTCAGGGTTGCCAGGTTTTCAAACCCGCCAAATTGCTACTCAAAACTAGCCCAAAACTAACCCAATCACATTTCGAGGGGTGTCCTCCATTAAAAATCTCATTCCGGGGAGTAAAATACGTTTTCTGGAGGGGTTCCCCAGGTAAATTTGCATTCCAGGGGATAAATATCAAGTTATTGGGGTCACTTCAATCCGCTGACATGAAAAACAACCCGCGGCGACAGTTTTACACTGGTCGTCTTTTTCTAATGGTGCTTCTGATAGCGGTCCTAAAGAGTAAGTAAGTAAGTAAAATTGATTTATATAGAACCTTTCACAGACAAGAAGTCACAAAGTGCTTTACAATAAAAATTTAAATCAAAAAAAGTTAAAGTACCAGCTGTACAAATACCACCAAATATCACAAAAATGTGCTTCCAGACCATATTGTTAGTTGAAAGCTTATCCAAAAAGATATGTATTTAGGTGTTTTTTAAAAGATTCAACAGAACACATAGTTCTCAATGACAAGGGGAGAGAGTTCCAAAGCCTTGGAGCCACGACACAAAAAGCACGGTAACCCCTTGTCTTAAGATGTGTTCTGGGAATAGTTAAAAGGTCTATGTCAGAAGACCTCAAAGACCGGCCAGGAGAGTGTGCATGTAATAGATCATGGCTATAAGAGGGTGCCTGACCATGCAGGGCTCTATAAGTAATGAGCAAAATTTAAAAATGCACTCTGAAACCAATGGGAAGCCAATGAAGGGCCTTAAGCACAGGGGTAATGTGCGACCTCCTTGTGGTCCCAGTCAAAAGCCTTGCAGCTGCATTCTGTACTACTTGTAATCGATCCATAGAAGATTTGTTCAAACAAGTGTACAGAACATTGCAATAGTCTAACCGTGTAGAGATAAATGCATGAACAAGCATCTACATTTACGCATTTAGCAGATGCTTTTATCCAAAGCGACTTACATTGCATTCAAGTTACATTTTTTACATTTGATCAGCTCTTGCTTTCCCTGGGAATCGAACCCATGATCTTGGCGTTGCTAGCGCCATTCTCTACCATTTGAGCTACAGGAAAGCTATCTCCATCTCCATCTCTTTTTTTGAAACCATATGTAACCCACGCGTGCAGGTCAATGCAACCGATAACTAATTTAAGTAGCTATAAATTAAAGATGGCTAATATCAGAAGGTCCAGGTACGACTACGGAGCCTGAAATAGTAAAAAGGTCAGCAGAGAACAGACAACACAAAACAGGTAAATTTGAGAAATGTATTATACAAAATTAAAGACAGTTATTCACATTCCCTGCCTACCTAAGCCGGCTTCCTGAGTGCACAGCGCACAATAAACCCAAAACAAATAATTTCAAATAAAGAGAGGAAAAACAAAAGTCCATGGAAGTTCTTGGTTTGTGTGTTTCTTGGAGTGTGTATGCTCTTTTCACTACCCGGGTAGGTTTACGTGTGTTCTTATCTGGGTTCTAAATGAAGGCACAGGATGATGATGGTTCCCAAAGATGCCACGGCTGGCCACACCAGGCTCTTGGTCTGTTCACTTCTGCGGTTGGCTCGCCACTGACCACCAGGGTCAGATTCAGATGTCAATCCCTCTCTAAAACCAATCGGAGATTTCTCGAGGAGCTCGCAAAGACATGCGGCTTAATTCTCTCTCATAACTTTCAACCAGTCCTTGTTGCTTTCTAGCAGCATCTTCACCGGAGGAAAGGTGTATTGTTTTTTTATTAAAAGATTCGCTGGGGTGTACACGCCACCCTCTGGCGGAATAGAGGGTTGCACTCCAGTAGCCTTGTGCGGGTTACACTCTCCCCTCCAAACTTATGCACGTCCCTGTGCATGGCAATGTTCAAACGGTTATCACTGGAGGGGACAGAACAGGGGGATGAGCTGACGCATCACTCTCACTCATGATGTCGTTCCACACCGTAGTCAGCCCTTGGAAGAGTGACTTCACCACTGTGACTAAGGGGGTTCCCAGTTCAGTGTAGTCCAGCCGCCTAGGTGGCTGACGGTTCCTCTCAGATCTCCTGATCAGGTCATCAGTATCTGCTTGTTCCTCCGTCTCCTTAATCTCCTCCTCTCCTTCATTTTCAAGGACATTTGTCTCATCACATCCTGGCATATCGGAGAGAACTGGAAGTTGTTCAGGATAGTCCTCATCTGAGCCTTTCACAAGATCGTCATTGCCAGGCGAGTTTGTCTCTCTTTCCACAGGTTCATTTCCAGGTAGGTCTTTTATTTCCACAGGTTCATTTCCAGGTAAGTTCAGGTTCAGTATTACTTGGTTGACTGGAGTAACATCAGGTAGGCTATTCGGATTAGCTGGAGCATCATCAGTCACCCTGTTGAGGTTTGTCGTCAGATTCTCTTTAGAATGACTTGGACCATGGTGTCTTGGAACATCTCGCGAGACAATATATCTGGTTACCTCTGGAACTGGTTCTTTTTGGGACCAGGTAACAGGAATGATATCATCCTCATCTGAAGACTGATCAACTTCTCTTGGGTCACTTCGAATGGTCTGGCGTGTCTTGCGGCGCTCAAGTGGTTTGGGTTGTTCTTCTGGTGTTACATGGAGGAACCCACATGGGAGCAAGAGGTCTCGATGCAGCGTGCGCCAGGGGCCTTCTCCGGTCTCTGGTTTTACTGTATAGACAGGGAGGTCTCCAGCTTTCCTCACTACCACATGGACGGTGGACTCCCATTTATCAGCGAGCTTGTGCTTTCCACGAATGCGTACGTTCCTGACAAGTACTCTGTCTCCAATGTCCAGAGCAGAAGGAGTCACACGCTTGTCAAACCTTGTTTTGTTCTTTTCAGCTACCTTGGCAGCACTCCTTGTAGCTATTTTGTAGCTCTCCTCAAGGTGGGATTTGAGATGCTTTACATACTGGGAGTGTGACTTCTGTTGTCCTTCTTTGACAGGTAAGCCGAATGCAAGGTCGACTGGCAGGCGTGGCTGGCGTCCGAACATTAGCTCATACGGTGTGAACCCAGTCACTTCACTTCTGGTACAATTGTACGCGTGAACCAATGGCTTCACGAAGTCCTTCCAGTGTGACTTATCCTGGTTTTCCAGAGTGCCAAGCATGTCTAACAGAGTGCGGTTAAAACGTTCCACCGGGTTGCCTCTTGGGTGGTACGGAGTTGTTCGAATTTTCTGTATGCCTGCAACTTCACACAGTTGTTTGATTAGCCGCGACTCAAAATCAGGACCTTGGTCGCTGTGCAGTTTCGCTGGAATACCATAATGGACGATGAAATTGTCCCATAAACACTTTGCAACCGTTTGAGCCTTTTGGTTTGGTGTTGGAATAGCCACTGCGTATTTTGTGAAGTGATCTGTGATCACGAGAATGTCCTTCGTGTTACTTCTGTCCGGTTCAATGGACAAGAAATCCATGCAGACCAGTTCAAGCGGTCTAGTTGTCATGATGTTCACTAAAGGTGCTGCCCTCTCAGGTAAGGTTTTCCTGAGCACACACCTGTTACACATCTTGACTTTCCTCTCAATGTCAGAGGCCATCCTCGGCCAGTAGAATCTGGCTCTGGCTAAGTCCAACGTGCGGTCTTTTCCCATATGACCCATGTTGTCATGCAGGCTCATTAAGACTGTCTCACGAAGTTCTTCAGGTAAGACTAGCTGGTACTGTGTTTGGCCTTCTTCTTGGCGTGTTCTATAGAGGATGCCATTCCGCAGTTCAAGCTTGGTCAACTCTCTCAACAACAGAGGTAGGTCTGGAAGCAAAGCTCTCACAGTGGGTGGTGGTTTCTCGCCACGCTCAATCTGGAAGATGACATGTTTAATGCACTGGTCAGCTCTCTGTTTGTCTCTGAGATCTGCCTCTGATAAGTGTGGGATGATGGGAAGCCCTCCAAGCTCATCTTCCTGCTCAAAGCTGTCAGGTACAGCATCTCCAGAGATGGCAAGGCTCTCGACGAGGGAAATACTTCCATCTCCGCCCATTCCATCATTGGCACAATAAATAAGTTGTCTCTCACAGATGGCATGAACAACCTCCTGATCCACAGCATCAATGTTATCTGGATCTGATAGATGGTGTTGTGTGAACTGGTGGATCCTGTCCCACTCTTTTTGAGATGAGGGGTCGTCACGCAGGTCACCATGGGGACGTCGCGATAGTGCGTCAGCATCTCCATTCTGCTTTCCGGGGCGGTACTGGAGCTTAAAGGAGAAGGTAGAGAGAGCAGCTAACCACCTGTAGCTGGTTGCATCGAGTTTGGCTGAGGAAAGTATGTAGGTAAGGGGATTGCTGTCAGTGACTACTGTGAACTGATTGCCATAGAGGTAGTCACTGAACTTCTCCGTTACAGACCATTTCAGCGCTAAAAACTCAAGCTTGTGAGCTGGATAACGGGACTCACTACGTGATAACCCTCTGCTTGCATAGGCGATGACACGCAGCTGTCCCTCCTGCTCCTGATATAAGGCCGCTCCGAGGCCGGTGGAACTTGCATCGGTGTGAAGGATGTAAGGGAGTGCAGGATTTGCGAAGGCCAGAACTGGGGACGTTGTCAGCTTGCCGATGATCATCTCAAATGCCTGTTGACAGGCGGGAGTCCAACGGTTCAGAAATGGTTCTTTGGGGTGGTAGTATTGGCCACTCCTTCCCTTGGACTTTGGGTGCTTCCTTAGGGGTGGGTAACCAGATGTTAAGTCGTTCAGGGGTTTCATAATACTTGAATAGCCTTTAATGAACTTCCTATAATACCCACAGAATCCGAGGAAGGCTTTCAATTCTTTTAGATGCTGAGGGACTGGCCAGGTCTTTAGCGCTGCAATCTTTTCCGGGTCGGTCTCCACCCCCTGCTCTGAGACCACATGCCCCAAGTACCGGACTGAGGACTGAAAGAATCTGCATTTTTCCGGGGACAGCTTGAGCCCATACTCCTTCAGGCTGTTGAGGACCTTGGTGAGTCTGGCTTCATGATCTTCTAAAGTTTTTGAGAAGACTATCAAGTCATCCAGGAAAACGACAACTTCCTTCAAATTCATGTCTCCCATGCACTTTTCCATCAGTCTCTGGAAGGTACTTGGGGCATTTGTCACTCCCTGAGGCATGCGATTAAACTCCCAGAAACCAAGTGGGCATACGAAGGCAGTCTTTGGCTTGTCAACCTCGTTAACTTCGATCTGATAGTAGCCAGACTTTAGATCGAGGACGCTGAACCACTTGGAACCGGAGAGTGCTGTGAAGCTGTCATCCATCCTCGGAAGTGCATAGGCGTCTTTCACCGTCTGCAGGTTCAGTTTCCTGTAGTCAATACAGAGGCGTACCTGGCCATTCTTCTTCCTGACTACAACGATTGGAGAGGAGAATGGAGACTCACTTTCACGGATCACCCCAGCATCGAGAAGCTCTTGAAGATGTTGACGAACAGCTTCTACGTCGTGTGGGTGAATCGGCCGAGCTCTGAGTTTGAATGGTGTTTCATCGGACAGTTTGATGTGATGCTTGACTTTGTCTGTCCTTCCAAAGTCAGTGTCGTTCTGGGCGAAGACCTCAGGCATGCTATTTAATGTTCGAGTAATTCTGTCTTTCCATTCTGGAGGGACCGGGGACTCACCAAAGTCAAAGGCTAGGTCAGCTGCCTTGGAGCGTTCTGGTTCAGATGGATTGGTCACGCTCTGTTTGTGAGACTGAATGGCCTGGATTGCACTGAGCTCAGCAATCACACACTTAGCCGGGATAATAATGTTGTGTTCCGACTCATTTGAGACCACAACTGGTAGTCTGCCTGGTAGATCAACGAGACAGGGCTTTATTAGCAGCCCCCCAGGCAGAGAAGAGGATGAAGGGTACTCCATGATAGCAGACCTCTCAGTATGGAACTCTTTAACCGATGCCACTCCCTCCAGAACAACTGTTCCTCCAGCTGGAATGAGTTTTCTGTCTCTGCCTTGCATCCTCACCAGTCCGATGTTACTGTCATGGCTTTGTTCCTGTCGCAGTTGAAGTACTTTCAGCACCGTCCTGTAGCCGTTTGGGACAGGATGGTGGCTTGTTGGACTTTTCTCTCTGCACATACCATACGCTACATCGAGTGTGTTTGTACCAACCAGTATCTTGTACCCTGAAGTGCCGCTGTCTGGAACAACCAAGGCCAATGTTGGGACTTCATATTCAGCTCCAAGGAACTGTTTTGGGAAGGTGATTGTGACTTTGACATATCCAAGATAGGGCACAGGTTGACCATTGGCCCCTTCAACTTCCAGAAGGTTATAGAGTGGTTCGATCTGTTGCTCAGGTAGGTATTCGTCATAGAAGGACTTGGTGACTGTGGTTACTTGCGAACCTGTGTCAAGGAGACAGTTGAACTGTTTGCCCTGGATGGTAACTAGGCCTGTAGTTTTTGTGCCTATAAGTTTTTTCGGGACTCTGAAGGGGTGTTTTCTAACATTAGATCGGTTCAAGGCAGCACTGAACTTGGCCTTGGCATCACTTTTATCTTTAGCAGGGCGTTGGTGAACTGCTTCAGCCTCAGTTTGCCCTGCAACTGAGACTCCATCTAAAAATCCTTACAATCTGGTGAGTGTTCTTTAGCCTCCCAGAGGCGCCGCTTTTCTCTCAATTGATCTCTTTTTTCATTGACGAGAGTGGGGTTTGGATTGTTACTGCAAGCTGAGGAGATGTGACCGTCCTCGCCGCAGTTGAAGCAATACCAAGGTCTCGGCTGGGTGCTTGTCTTTAAGTTGGTAGGTTTCCAACTTGGTGCTCTAGGGTCAAGTTTAAATGCTGGCCCACCTAATGGATACTCAGTGTTCCCCTTCGTCTTCGGGGCTTTCTTAACTTTCTTAGACATCAGCGTGGTGAGTTGACTCTGCAGAGACGCCACCTGCTGTTTAAGCTCTGTCAATGGGTCGGACTCAGGCTGGAATGTTGCTTGTTGACTGCAGACGCATGCACTCTGAGAACTTGCCATAGCCTGCTGCCGGTGTGAGCCAAGGTGCTTCTTCATACGTGTAGCTTTAGCTGCCTGCCTATCCTCCTCAGTGCGGATTAATAACAGGAGCTCTGAAAATGCTGGTGGGTGACTTTTCTTATCTTCGAGGTTAAGGTCAGAGAGCAAAGGGTTGTCCCAACACCCGCGACAAAACTGTTTGAGGATGTGTCTATCTGCTTCTCCAGCAGCAGCTCCTCCTCTTTTAACAGCAAGGTTCAGGGCAGCTTGAAGGCGGCAGAGGTAAGTAGAGGCCTTTTCACCGGGATCCTGAAGAGTATTCATAAATTGGGCGTAAAGCTCCTCGCCGTCCTCAACGGTTCCAAAGGCTGCGTCCAGCAGTTGAAGGTAGGTTTCAGGAGTAGCTTCAGGGCTCAATCTTTTGACAATGTCTGCTGCAGGTGAGAGCAAACTTTCAAATATTTTCCGTGATTTCTGAAGATTAGACAGGGTGGGGTCTTTCCTGAGAAGCTCAACATGTGAACGCCATGTGTCGTAGTCTGTCTCACTATTGGGTCTGGGGAGCTTGCCTGAGAATGAACGAAGCTTGATGGGAAAGTGTGAATGTGTGTTTAATTCATCCCTCCTCACAATGTGCTCAACAATGACCTTTTGAATTTCAGGTGGATTCAGGTCGCTCTCCACAACGGACAGACTTCGCTTCACATCAGCTGGTGGGCATGGCTCAGCACCACTATGAATGAACCTTTCCCGAGAAGAATCTGAGAACAGCTGGGGGTGTGGGGGTTCAAATGTGTCAAGAGGCGTGTTGAGCTGTCTGGCTCCAAACTCATTATCACCACTGCCTTCAGTTTCGATTGTCTCACTGATCTCTGACATCATGTCTTTCAGCACCTCTTCGAAGTCTCGTCCACTCAGTTTCGCTAACTTCTTTATTTCATCAAGGTAGGCTTTGGTAACACTGCAGCCAATTTTAGTGGTGTACACACTTGCTAGAGCTTGAACATAGTATTTTACATCTGGATGGTCCTTAAGTTCATGCGTGTAGGGCAGAAGGGGGGCTAAGGCTTCAATGGCAACACCATCTTTATACTCAATAATCAGGTTTTTATAGAACTCTGAGTTAATGTCAGTGACTGGGACAAGTCTCATGGAGCCATACTTCTTGAGGAAGTCTATGATCTCCTCATCTTCTGGTGATTCAAGCAAACCACTCACCATTACTGCATTGGGGACTTTGATACCTGAGCTTGTTATGAACTCCATGTTTAGTAAAGAGTGATCTATAAAAAAGATAACAAAGAGCTCACACACTTGAAAATAGTTTCACACACGTGTAATGTGGTTCACTGCTAACACATAACCAGACTCCTGGCTGGCTCGCCACTTGTAACCCACGCGTGCAGGTCAATGCAACCGATAACTAATTTAAGTAGCTATAAATTAAAGATGGCTAATATCAGAAGGTCCAGGTACGACTACGGAGCCTGAAATAGTAAAAAGGTCAGCAGAGAACAGACAACACAAAACAGGTAAATTTGAGAAATGTATTATACAAAATTAAAGACAGTTATTCACATTCCCTGCCTACCTAAGCCGGCTTCCTGAGTGCACAGCGCACAATAAACCCAAAACAAATAATTTCAAATAAAGAGAGGAAAAACAAAAGTCCATGGAAGTTCTTGGTGTGTGTGTTTCTTGGAGTGTGTATGCTCTTTTCACTACCCGGGTAGGTTTACGTGTGTTCTTATCTGGGTTCTAAATGAAGGCACAGGATGATGATGGTTCCCAAAGATGCCACGGCTGGCCACACCAGGCTCTTGGTCTGTTCACTTCTGCGGTTGGCTCGCCACTGACCACCAGGGTCAGATTCAGATGTCAATCCCTCTCTAAAACCAATCGGAGATTTCTCGAGGAGCTCGCAAAGACATGCGGCTTAATTCTCTCTCATAACTTTCAACCAGTCCTTGTTGCTTTCTAGCAGCGTCTTCACCGGAGGAAAGGTGTATTGTTTTTTTATTAAAAGATTCGCTGGGGTGTACACGCCACCCTCTGGCGGAATAGAGGGTTGCACTCCAGTAGCCTTGTGCGGGTTACACATAGATCTGATCTTTGCAATGTTCCTAAGATGGAAAAAACATGAATGAACTACAGATTTTACATGACTTTTCAAACACATGGACCTGTCAAAAATGACACCCAGATTTCTTATGTCACTGCTATCAGATGATGATAGACCCCCCAATAGCCTGCCTAATCTTAGGAGTAAATTTGTCAGGGGCAATAATCATCACCTCAGTTTCATCATTATTCAGTTGCAGAAAATTGTCCGACATCCATTTATTAATGGATGCCAAACAATTCTGCAGTAGAGGCAGTTTTTCTAGTCTATCAGGACTAAAATAAATATATAATTGGATGTCATCGGCATAACAGTGATAAGATATTTTAAAACTACTAATAATCCTGCCAAGAGGAAGCATATACAGACTAAAAAGCAGAGGGCCAAGCACAAAACCTTGTGGCACACCACAGGACAGAGGAGCAGAGTCTGACATGTAAGTTCCTATGGACACAGAAAAACTCCTATCAGAAAAATAGGAGGATAACCAATCCAGAGCTCTTCCAGAAATGCCCACTAGAGAATGCAGTCTATTCATCACAATGCAGTGATCAACAGTATCAAACGCTGTGCTAAGGTCTAACAAAACCAGCACAGAGCATTCACCAGCATCAGCAGCCATCAAAATGTCATTTGAGACCCTAAGGAGGGCAGTTTCAGTTTAATGTTGTTTTACGAAAGCCAGACTGAAATTTATCACAGATATTATGAGCCTCCAAAACCGTATTTAACTGCATTGCCACTACTTTTTCTAGGATTTTAGAGATGAAAGGCAATTTAGAAATAGGCCTGTAGTTATTAAATGATGTTGCATCAAGGCTACTCTTTTTCAAGAGAGGCTGAACAACAGCATGTTTAAAACACCTAGGGACCTGGCCAGGGCCGGCGCCAAGGGGGGGCATTCGCGGGCCGTGCCCCCCCAGACGAGTTACTGTGCCCCCAATTTCCATCCTCTCCCCTCTTTGCTGAACGTGATCGATTTCAAAAGCGAAAGTGAAACCGATAAAACAGCGCACATAAGAAAGCAATTGCATGCTTTAGCGAGTGTCAGCAACTGCACGTGATCACAGATTGCTCGCTTCTCAACTGAACCCTTCCCAACCGAACACCCCCCCCCCCCCCACACACACACACACACACACACACACCACCCTCCCTCCACACAAAACGTGATTTGAGCCCCCCCTAGAAATTCAAATGCCCCCCTGATGGAGGTGCCCTGGCGCCGGCTCTGGACCTGGCCCAGCCTAAAAGATAGGTTTATAACTGAAACCAAACACGGGCCAATAGAAGTAATAGATTTCATAAACAGAGCTGTAGGCAAAATATCCACAGGGCTTTGAGAAGGCTTCATCATACCCACTAACTTAATGATGTCATTTAGGGAAATAGGGCTAAAGGAGTCCAAAATGTACAGTCTTTGTTGGGTAACTGTAAGAGGATTTGCTGATGATGCAGTGTTTGCCCTAACAGCCATAACCTTGTCAACAAAATGAGACAAAAAATGATTACAGTCATTATTGGAAAACACAGGGACAAGAGATGTAGTAGGAGAAACAATATTATTAACAGTTTCAAACAAAGTTTTAGGATTCCTTTTGCAGGCACATATCAGTTTCATAAAATAAGATGCTGTAGCAGGCCCGGAGTGGCCATCGGGAGAAAAGGGAGAATTCCCGGTGGGCCGCTCTGCCCCGCTCATAAATTGGGCAGACTCGCCAGCTTTTTATTTATTTTATTTTATTTTATTTTTTTATTTTTATTTTACATACACAGTATATGTGTTTAAGTTACTGTGTGACTGATAACTAAGCTAATAACACTAGATTTTAATTTAACATTAAAATGTGACGTTTTCTGTTGTCAGAGCGCACGCGCGCTCTCTCTCTTCCTCTCGCTTCCTCTACACAAGCGGGTGTCCCAGGTCGTTGCCATGGAGACAAACCGAAACCATTAATGCTGTGGTGTGAGTTAGCCAGAGTGCGCTAATCGCGGGAAGAATAAAATGCATAGTAAAAAAAGATGCATAGTAGAAAAAGCCAGGTTAAAAAAAAAGAAAGGCATTGGAGCCAAATGTGCCAAACTGACAAATATTTTTTTCAAGAAGACAAACAAGCACAGGTGAACTGGCGACTCAAGGTACAGTGACTAGCAACATTTACAGTTATGCATTTGGCAAACGCTTTTATCCAAAGTGACTTACATTGAAGGAATTTTTCAATTAAATGTAAGTGATTTTAGCCTGTTGACTTATTTTAAATGTTATTGTGGATTAATAAAGATAAGCCTGATGCTGAGGGAAGTGAGAAAAAGAAAGAGACAGGGACAGAGACAGAAGCTGTGTCTCATTTAGAAGTCTGCGTCCTACGAAGGCCATCTCCTTTAATTCTAGGCTGAGGGCACTTCGTGTACGTTACGCATCCTACAGAGGATTCGACCTCCGGAGGACGCAGTCTTCTAAATGAGACACAGCCAGAGACATTGATCTTCAGTGAGACAACAGCAGCCAGGAAGAAGGTCCCTGACAAACGTACCAAACTGACAGATATTTTTTCAAGACAAACAAGCACACACACAGGAACTGGCGACTCAAGGTACAGTGACTATAGTCAAAAACTATAGAACATATATGTATGCATATGTATGCATTTAGCAAACGCTTTATCCAAAGTCAAGTCAAGTCAAGTCACCTTTATTTATATAGCGCTTTTAACAATACAGATTGTGTCAAAGTACTTAACAGTATCAAGTTGGAGGATAGAGTGTCAGTAATGTATAATAATAAGATTAAACACTCAATTTTCAGTTAAGGGCATTTCATTATTGAATTCGGAGATGTCATTGTCTAGCTAAGTTTAGTTTAAATAGTATCTGTGAAATCAAATTTACGATAATCGCTAGAAATTAAGTGTCCCCAACTGAGCAAGCCAGAGGCGACAGCGGCAAGGAACCAAAACTCCCTCTGAGACAGAATGGAGAAAAAAACCTCGGGAGAAACCAGGCTCAGTCGGGGGGCCAGTTCTCCGGGAAAGTATCCTATCCTACAGAAAAGCATTAAAAACTGCTAGATCTGATTACTTTTCATCTCTTCTAGAAGAAAACAAACATAACCCCTGGTATTTATTCAATACAGTCACTAAATTAACGAAAAATAAAGCATCAACAGGTGTTGGCATTTCCCAAGAGCACAGCAGTAATGATTTTATGAACTACTTTACTTCCAAGATCGATACTATCAGAGATAAAATTGTAACCATGCAGCCGTCAGCTACAGTATCGCATCAAATAGTGCACTATAGATCCCCTGAGGAACAATTCCACTCATTCTCTACTATAGGAGAGGAAGAATTGTATAAACTTGTTAAATCATCTAAACCAACAACATGTATGTTAGACCCTATTCCATCTAAACTAATAAAAGAGCTGCTTCCAGAAGTCATAGATCCTCTTTTGGCTATTATTAATTCATCATTGTCATTAGGATATGTCCCCAAAACCTTCAAATTGGCTGTTATTAAGCCTCTCATTAAAAAACCACAACTTGACCCCAAAGATCTAGTTAATTACAGACCGATCTCAAATCTTCCTTTTCTGTCAAAGATACTAGAAAAGGTTGTATCCTCACAATTATATTCCTTCTTAGAGAAAAATGATATCTGTGAGGATTTCCAGTCAGGATTTAGACCGTATCATAGTACTGAGACTGCTCTCATTAGAGTTACTAATGATCTGCTTCTATCATCTGATCGTGGTTGTATCTCTCTATTAGTTCTACTGGATCTTAGCGCTGCGTTCGACACTATCGATCACAACATTCTTTTGAATAGACTAGAAAACTTTGTTGGCATTAGTGGAAGTGCCTTAGCATGGTTCAAATCGTACTTATCTGACCGCCATCAGTTCGTAGCAGTGAATGACGAGGTATCATATCGATCACAAGTGCAGTATGGAGTACCTCAAGGCTCAGTACTAGGGCCGTTACTTTTCACGCTTTAAATGTTACCCTTGGGAGATATTATCAGGAGACATGGTGTTAGCTTTCACTGTTATGCTGATGATACTCAGCTCTATATTTCTTCACGGCCCGGTGAAACACACCAAATTGAGAAACTAACGGAATGCATAGTCGATATAAGAAACTGGATGACGAGTAATTTCCTACTGCTAAATTCTGAAAAAACAGAGGTGTTAATTATCGGACCTAAAAACCCCACATGTAATAACTTGGAACACTATCTAACACTTGACGGCTGCTCTGTCAAGTCTTCTTCTTCATCAGTCAGGAACCTAGGTGTGCTGTTTGATAGCAATCTTTCTTTTGAAAGCCATGTTTCTAGCATCTGTAAAACTGCGTTCTTCCATCTCAAAAACATATCCAAACTGCGACCTATGCTCTCAACGTCAAATGCAGAAATATTAATTCATGCGTTTATGACCTCAAGGTTAGATTATTGTAATGCTTTACTGGGTGGTTGCTCTGCACGTTTAATAAACAAACTACAGTTAGTCCAAAATGCAGCAGCTAGAGTTCTTACTAGAACCAGGAAGTATGACCACATTAGCCCGGTTCTGTCAACACTGCACTGGCTCCCTACTAAACATCGTATAGATTTTAAAATCTTGTTAATGACTTATAAAGCCCTGAATGGTTTAGCTCCTCAGTACTTGAGTGAGCTCTTATCGCATTATAGTCCTCCACGTCCGCTGCGTTCTCAAAACTCTGGCCGTTTGATAATACCTAGAATATCAAAATCAACTGCGGGCGGCAGATCGTTTTCCTTTTTAGCACCAAAACTCTGGAACAATCTACCAAACACTGTTCGGGAGGCAGACACACTCTGTCAGTTTAAATCTAGATTAAAGACCCATCTCTTTAACCTGACATACACCTAACACACTACTACACTTCTATTATTCAAATCCGTTAAAGGATTGTTAGGCTGCATTAATTAGATCAACCGGAACCGGGAACACTTCCCATAACACACGATGTACTCGTTACATCGTAAGAAGATTGGCATCTACGCTAATAGTTGTTTCTTTCTTATTCTGTTTCTCAGTCCGTGTCCGGATCAGATGGTGGATCGGCGCCGGGAGATGATGTCTGCGGCCCTGATCGTCAGCGATGAGCCCCAGAGACATATCCCCAGTGAAGACCTCGACTAAAATACAATAAAGCTAAAAATAAAACAAATAATTAAAAATTTAATAATAAAATACCTAACTACATAATACTATTATTGTTAGAAATTGCAACAATATAAAAATAGAAATATAATACATTTATACATTTAAAAATGTAATTAAAACAATAAGTAAACAATGAATAAACAATAATATCCTGGCCAGAGGAGAACTGGCCCCCCGACTGAGCATGGTTTCTCCCGAGGTTTTTTTCTCCATTCTGTCTCAGAGGGAGTTTTGGTTCCTTGCCGCTGTCGCCTCTGGCTTGCTCAGTTGGGGACACTTAATTTCTAGCGATTATCGTAAATTTGATTTCACAGATACTATTTAAACTAAACTTAGCTAGACAATGACATCTCCGAATTCAATAATGAAATGCCTTTAACTGAAAATTGAGTGTTTAATCTTATTATTATACATTACTGACACTCTATCCTCCAACTTGATACTGTTAAGTGCTTTGACACAATCTGTATTGTTAAAAGCGCTATATAAATAAAGGTGACTTGACTTGACTTGACTTAAAAAGGAAAACGATCTGCCGCCCGCAGTTGATTTTGATATTCTAGGTATTATCAAACGGCCAGAGTTTTGAGAACGCAGCGGCCGTGGAGGACTATAATGCGATAAGAGCTCACTCAAGTACTGAGGAGCTAAACCATTCAGGGCTTTATAAGTCATTAACAAGATTTTAAAATCTATACGATGTTTAATAGGGAGCCAGTGCAGTGTTGACAGAACCGGGCTAATGTGGTCATACTTCCTGGTTCTAGTAATAACTCTAGCTGCTGCATTTTGGACTAACTGTAGTTTGTTTATTAAACGTGCAGAGCAACCACCCAGTAAAGCATTACAATAATCTAACCTTGAGGTCATAAACGCATGAATTAATATTTCTGCATTTGACGTTGAGAACATAGGTCGCAGTTTGGATATGTTTTTGAGATGGAAGAACGCAGTTTTACAGATGCTAGAAACATGGCTTTCAAAAGAAAGATTGCTATCAAACAGCACACCTAGGTTCCTGACTGATGAAGAAGAAGAATTGACAGAGCAGCCGTCAAGTGTTAGATAGTGTTCCAAGTTATTACATGGGGTTTTTAGGTCCGATAATTAACACCTCTGTTTTTTTCAGAATTTAGCAGTAGGAAATTACTCGTCATCCAGTTTTTTATATCGACTATGCATTCCGTTAGTTCAAAGTTAGTTGTAAGTCATTCAAAGTAACTTACATTGAAGGATTTTTTTTTCAGTTTAGTTTTTTTTTCTTTTGATTATCTGTTTCAATTAATTTATTTCATTATTTTATTTATTACATTGACATGGATATAAAAAAACAATAGTGCAAAAAGTATATTTCTTACTGCTCTACTTTATTTTTGTTTGAATGCAAACCATTTTTTTCATAATGTAACAGTTGGACTCTTTGTTGCAGAAAACTCAGTATGTGATTTGTTATTGATATTTATGGCCATATTTACATTATTCATATTTTTTATTGAAACATGTCAAAAATAAATATAACAGGATAGTAAGAACAGATCTGTCACTTCATTTATCCAAATTCCACCACAGTGGGAGGGGGTTGGATGGGGATAGGTGATGGGCTTAGGGCCCTAAGAAATCCGTTTTATTTTTTCCCAAATTCCGTTTTATTTTTTTCTAAATTCCGTTTTTTCCGTTTTATTTTTTTTGGATTCCGTTTTTTTTCCGTTTTAATTTTTCTGGATTCCTTTTTAATGGTCAAATTAAATTTAATTAATCAAAAAGTATGTATAATTAATTAAAATCATGAAACTTATACAATTTAACATTAATTTATTAAAAGTGTAACAAAAATGACATGTTTAGGGCCATATGAAATGTTTTATTTTTTTCTCACCTAATGTTTTATTGTTACCAAATTCTGTGTTTTAGCATGTCTAATTATTTGAATGCATACAAACAATTTTTATTTGTAGCCTTATGAAAGGTTTTTTCCCCTCAGAAATTCTGTGTTGTGTATTTAAATTTTACTGGTTATCAGATGAAGGCCTAAAATATTGATTTAATTTATCTTTTAATTAATGAAAATTAAACACATTTAATTTTTTGGCAAATAAAGGGGATTTACTATTAAAATTAAAACATGGAAGAAATATTTTGTGATTATTTCTTAAAAAAAATAAAGTTTTATTATTTTTCAACACACTGTAAAAAAAACTTGCTGGCAGAAAATTACCAGGTCATTTTCTGTTAAATTTACGGACATTTCCTTCAACATTAAAACAGAAAATTCTGTAGATTTACATTTTCTTCTGTACCATAAACAGAAAATCCGTTATGCAGAAATTTAAAAAAAATTATAGCATAGGCCTATCTTTAGCAGCAAATAAGTCCAGCACAATATATACAAATTGAACATGGTTTATTTTTACCTCATGTAAACATTCTTAAAAGTGCATTCAGTAGCTTTTATTTGCCTTTAACAGGTGAAGACAAAAATATCATGACATCAGTTAATTTAATAATGTGTAAAGCACCATAGAAAATGCTTGTATTGTGGAAAACTTTTTAGTTTTAAACAGCAACAGGCAGAAAAAAGAAAACATGAGCAGGTACTTGTACAATACTGGTGTTGCACCAAATAGTGGACACAAAGATAAACTTCACTGTGAAACAGTCAAGATTCAAAACATTTTCAGATACATGGGAAAAAAAAATATACAAAGACAGGGCTGTCATTAATAACAATTGCTATAGACTTATAGTAAATAGTCAAGTAAAATGTTATTTAAAAGGACAGTAAAAAGTACTTTCTTGTACAGTATTTGAAAATAAAGAACAAAGATCCATGCACTCATGCCTGACATTTCAATGTGAAACTAAGAGAATTATACAATCTAAATTAAGAGCAGGGCTCCAAGTGTTTGTGTGCTCTTAGTATCTCTTGCCATCTACCAGCTTGAGGAAATTACTGGGGTTTTTTTTGTTTTGTTTTTTTGCTGCATGTTCAGTCAAAGTTCCAAGTTGAGATTTGAAAAAAGCTCAGATTGTACGTGGATTCTCAAAGTTGTTCATACATGAGTCTTGAAAGCGTAGGTTCCCTTTGTCTGAACCTTTGACCCTCGTTCAGGATTTCTTCACAGGAAGACTGGAAATGATAAGAAATGAAATGAATGAAAGTGAAGTACAGAGTAACGTGCAGAACAGGTTGAGATTTAATTATCAAGTTTCAGTTCAAACATTGTTTATAAAATGCTAAACTTGCATTTCTAGTGGTCTCCAATTGCATCTGTCATGTGATCTTGTCAACAATGTTTTATGATATACTTAAAAGGGTTACTCCACCCCAAAATTTAAATTGTGTCATTAATCACTTACCCTGCTAGATCACGTGACCCCTCGACGGTGATGCAGGCTTAGTTTTTCGCTCCGCTCACTTTGCCAAATATTTTGCGATCCTGTCAGTAGAATTTGAACCACTCTGCATTAGACCCATCATGAGTGCTAAGGCAGACAAAGGAGATCGGAAAAGGGAGATTGAGCAATCGCCAATGAAGAAAAAATTCAGAGATTCAGCCATCTCCAGTGAAGAGCTGGACAGTGCTATTGCTAGCCGCATTGAACTAGCATTTAAAGAACACCAAAGCACTTTGAATTCGGTTGTGAACTCGGCAGTAAGAGATGCGATGGACTCTGTGCTGATTCCAGCATTGCGCGAACTGCGTGAGGACATACTAGCGACCAATAAGTCTGTTAAAGAGCTAAGAGAGGAGTTTGAGGCCATAGTTACCAAGACGAAGTAGACACGTGACCGCGTTGATTCTGTTCGGGCAGCGGCGCGGGAAGATAAGAGAACAGTCACGGACTTAAAGGATCAGCTGGAGCGACTCACCGAGAAGATGACAGATATGGAGGACAGGTGCAGGCGGAACAATGTTAGACTGGTGGGACTCCCAGAAGGGATGGAAGGTCCAGATGCAGCTAGTTTCCTCCGAGCTAATCTTTCCAAGTGGATTCCTTCCTTGAGGGGCCGTGACATTGAGATTGATCGGGCGCATCGCGTGTATGACGGAGGGAGGGGCTCCGATCGGCCGCGCACTCTCATCTTCCGTGTACTGAGATGGCATGACAGATCAGATATCCTGAAAGGTGCTCGGCAGGCGTATCCGGTGAAGTGCGCACAGAACAATGTCACACTGCTGTTTTTTCCTGACTTTAGTCCGGCTACAGCGATCAGGAGAAAGGCATTTGGTCCGGTTTTGAAGAAGATAACTGCACTTGGTCTCCAGCCCTTCCTCATCTATCCAGCGGTGATTAAGCTATGGCACAAAGGAGAACAGAGAAGCTTCGATTCCCCTCAGAAAGCGGAGGATTTTATCAGTTCCATGTCTCAGCAGAAGTCCTATGCCGCCGCTCTTCGGGGGGACGACGGGGGAGCAGCGGCCGCTGTTTCTCCATTTCCACGGGAGGGGCGTGACGGCCGGGATGGACTTGGCCATAGCTGCCCAGAAGGGGATGATAGCAGGATGGCCATGGATGCTTGCTAAACCTATTGTTTGCGTTTTCTTCTCTTATACTGGGATATTGTCCTTATTTATCCAGTACAACGATCTCTTTGCTGGTAAGACTGACACTCCATTTTTCTGTTTTGGAGGGGACTAATGGAGAGTAGGTTTAATTACTAAAAAATATTTTTTTTTTGGCTGTGTGAGCCTTTCGGGGGACATGTCTTGCGTTGGAGTGGATCGGTCACGACCTATCACCGCTTTTTGTTGCTCAGTCAGACCTATGTTCTCGGTAATGTGCGGTCTGAGTTGTTCTTTGTTTATGGTTGTCGGTTGTTCACATTTTTATGTTGTTTTTGTTTTTTTACAGCAGACATTTATACTTTTATCTATTTTACATTATTTCTAAAGGGATTTTTCATATAGGAGGTTTGGTATCTAAAATGCACATCAGTGTTTACGGGTTATTTACGGAATGGAAGTGCTTCTGTTTTTTGTTTTTTTTGTTTTCTTGCATTTATTGTGTACAATCTTGGGATTATGAATATTCAATGCATACTTTAAATATTTTATCACTGAATGTGAATGGTTTAAATTCTGCTGTTAAAAGAACCCGTGTATTAGAATATTTACACCGCAAATCTATCTCCTGTGCCTTAATACAAGAGACACATTTAAAACAATCTGACGTGGCACGTTTCCAGAATAAGTATTACAAATTAATAGCTTTTTCCTGCGCTCAAAATAAAACTAAGGGGGTGCTTATCCTTGTTAACAGGAAGTTAAATTTAACAATTGAACACCTTGGTAGTGATGAGAAGGGTAGATTTGTTTTTATCCGATGCAAAATATATAATAATAGGTTAGCATTGGTCTCTATTTATGGTCCGAATGAGACAGACAGTGCATTCCTTACACAGATTTCCAAAACTTTACTTGAGGAGATTGATTGCCCTCTAGTGGTGGGTGGTGATTTTAATGCTGTCATAAATCCTGCTTTAGATAAGTCTCAATCTGATACAACAGCCAATCCATCCTCTAAATTATTGAATAAATTTATCACTGAGCTCAACTTAATCGATTTATGGAGAATTCAGAACACTAAAGCTAAGGACTTCACTTTTTTTTCTAATAGACACAAGACTTTCTCTAGGATAGACTACATATTTCTTAGCCCATCTTTAATTTCATCTAATTCCTCTATATCTATATTACCAATTTTATTATCTGATCATTCTGCTATGTTGTGCAGTGATTCCGATTTTCGATGTCAAAGCCAAGTCCCCTAGATGGCGCTTTAACATATCATTATTAAGTAATCAGACTTTTATTACCTCTCTAAAAGAATATATTAAGGACTTTCTTGAAATTAATATGCCCTCTGATGTGGATCCTCAAATACTGTGGGAAACAACTAAGTGTGCTATACGAGGTTTCTGTATATCTTTCTCTTCTACTCTTGCCAAAGCGAGAACTCACCAGTTTACACAATTAGAAAATAAAATCCAATCATTACAAAACCTACAAAAACAACATTTTACTGAGCAACAGGCTACACAGCTGTCCTCTTTAAAAGAAGAATATGGTTTACTTTCACACTCAAAGGCAGAATTTATTTTACATAGGACTAGACAAAAATATTATTTTGAATCAGAGAGACCTAGTCATTTATTGGCCCTTAGGTTGAAAGAATGCGAGTCTAAGGCATATATTAGCGCAATAAAATCATCGAAAGATCAGGTCACTACGAACCCTGTGGCAATTAATGACATATTTAAAGGTTTTTACACAAATCTGTATAAAGCTGAAACAGATTTTGATGAATCAATTTGTAAGCAGTATTTAGATAAATTGGAACTGCCTCGGATCTCACAGATGGATAAAGAATCTTTGGAGGCCCCATTAAGTTTGGAGGAACTTCACGTCTCTCTAAAAAGCCTTCAAAAGGGCAAATCGCCGGGTCTAGATGGTCTCCCCCCTGAATTATATTTAGAAATTTGGGATTTGGTAGGGATACTTATGCTTAACTCATTTAATTTTGCAATTGAACATGGGGCATTTCATAGAGATCAAAAAACATCACTGATTTCATTACGTCTTAAAAAAGGGAAAGATCCATTAGATTGTTCCAGCTACAGACCGATTTCGCTTATCCCATGTGATCTAAAAATCTATGCTAAAGTTTTTGCTTCTCGTTTGGAGAAGGTAATTCACAGTCTGATCAAGGAGGACCAAACTGGTTTCATCAAGGGGCGCAATGCATCTGACAATATGCGTCGACTCCTTCATATTCTTGACTTTGCGGACTCCCACCCAACACCTTGTGCGGTCTTTTCACTTGATGCAGAAAAAGCCTTTGACAGGCTAGAGTGGAATTATATGTGGGCAGTTCTGCAATGTTTCGGCTTCGGTGAACACTTCGTTTCTATGATTAAGACATTATACCACTCACCTGCAGCATCAGTCATAACTGGTAATATTATTTCCCCCTCATTCCCTTTACAGCGGGGAACGAGACAGGGGTGTCCACTTTCCCCCTTATTGTTTTGTCTATCTCTCGAACCCTTAGCACAAGCCATCAGGAAATCTGAAGTATCGATTAAGATTCATGACCATAATCATTGTATTTCATTATACGCTGATGATATTATTCTATATTTAGACCACTTTGATGTTTCAGTCTCTAGTGTAATTAAGGAATTTGATAATTTTAGTAGCCTATCAGGATATAAAATAAATTGGAGCAAATCTGCTTTAATGCCAATTAACAATGTTAAGGTTAATTTTTCTATTCCCTCATTTATCCCTATTAAGGAATCTTTCATCTATTTGGGCATTACCATATATAAAAACATTCATAAGATTGCCAGAGACAATTTTAATAACATTTTCGTTAAGGTCAAAAATGACATTCAAAGATGGAAGAATCTTAAAGTCTCTCTCCAAGGAAGAATCTCCACTGTTAAGATGAATTTGTTACCTCGATTTAATTTTTTTTTCTCTATGCTACCACTTTCTCCCCCTCCAGGTTACCTTAAGGAGATCAACTCCATAATTTCTAAGTTTATCTGGAATGATAAATGTCCCAGAATTAAACTTACCACATTACAACATCCTAATAGCGCAGGAGGACTGGCTGTACCAAATTTTGAATTATATTATTGGTCGTTCCAGCTTAAGGCCCTTCATAATTGGGTTGATCCTCAATCTACAGTTTCATGGAGGGTGATTGAAGCTGACAAGGTTAAACCAAATAGACTTCAAAGATATTTTATTTACTGGCACAGGAAAAAAAGGGGATAATTATAAATTTGGTCCGGTTGTGGCTAACTCTATTAAAATCTGGAAAACGGTTGAACGTCGGATAGGTGGACCCTTCAAATTCTGTAACAGTACACCTTTATGGCACAATTTGAACTTTGTATGTGGAAATCGTCCATTTGTCCAACCCTCTTGGTCCTCTTTAGGTGTGAACACGTGCGGTGATATGTATGATAACCAGGGCCTCTGTTCATTTCAGGCATTGAGAGCCAAATTTTGTCTACCAGCATCTGCATATTTTGTTTTTCTTCAATTACGTTCTGCTCTCAAAGCGTATGGCGTTCCTTGGTCTTCTTCCATTTCCTCTCATCCTATGCGGGACTGGATTGCACCAACTACTGGTCGGCCATCTGTTTCCTTAATATATAATAAAATTATTGATTGTATTACAAAACCTCTTTCTATTAAAACTATTTGGAATAGGGAATTATCTGATCTTAATTTATCTGTCGACTGGGAGAGAGTGTGGTCTAATCTCAGCTTAACATCTAAAAATCTGGCTCATCGTCTTATTCACTTCAAAGTCATTCATAGAGCATACATAACTCCTTACAAAAGATTTAAAATGAAACTGCAGTCAAATTTGAACTGCCATATATGTAACACTACATCATCAGGCACTTTTCTGCATATGTTTTGGGAATGTCCTGTCGTCATCAGTCTATGGACACATGTAAACCTGGTTTTGTCATCATTACTGAGAATTGATTGGTCTGTTAACCCAAGTTTATGTCTTCTTAATGATGATTCTGATCTCTGTATTAGTTCAATGCAAAAGAGAATGTTGTTTGCTGGTTTTACAGCTGTGAAGAAGACAATAATTCAGAACTGGTTTACACCACACATGTGTAGAGAGGCATATTGGATCCGTAGCCTCCTGCAAATTGTCTCATGTGAGTGTACAACGGCGCGAGTCGGTGGGGCCAGGCCTTCAACCATTGAGGCTTGGCAGTGTTTTTTACTGAATGTACATGATTATTTAAAGGAGTGACTTTTGTGTTCTTGTTGTCCTTCCCTCTCTCCCTCCCTTTTGATTGAACTTTTAGATGTTGAGTATGTGTCTGCTGTTTTGTTTTGTTTTATTTTGGATATTATGTTGTGTTGTTTGTAAAAAAAATGAAAATAAAAAATTGTTGATAACAAAAAAATTAATCACTTACCCTCATGTCATCCCAAACCCGTAAAAGCTTTGTTTGTCCTCTGAACACAATTTAAGATATTTTGGATGAAAACCGGGAGGTTTGTGTCTGTCCCATTGACTGCCAAGTAAATAACACTGTCAAGGCCCAGATCGCGTTCATTATCGCAGATGAATCGCCTTCGATAATGAACACGATATTGCATCGCTTGTCAGTGAACTACAGCTCTGTGTATTAAATGCCACTCCATTTGAAAACAGGTGATGGAGATTTACCGCAAATCACGGAACCGGCTTTACTGACAAGATGCGCATGACTATCGCATGCGATATATCGCCCAGCCCTAATGAAAAACATCGTCAAAATAGTCCATCTGCCATCAGTGGTTCAATCTGAACTTTATGAAGTGGCGAGAATACTTTTTGTACGCAAAGAAAATAAAAATAATGACTTTATTCAACAATTCGTCACATCTGCGTCACACTAGCGCCATTTTGGAGAATATCCGCTGGACGCAAACTGCATACGCTGTTCTGTGTCAGCCGCACCACACAGATACACTGTTTTTGTTAAATAACGACTTGTTGAATAAAGTAATTATTTTTATTTTCTTTGCATACAAAAAGTATTCTCGTCGTTTCAAAGTTCAGATTGAACCACTGATGGCAGATGGACTGTTTTAACGATCTCCTCGCTACATTTCTGTGCCTTGACCGTGTAAGGACCCTTGCAGTCTATGGATGGTCAGAAAGCTCTCAGATTTCATCAAAAATATCGTAATTTGTGTTTCGAAGATGAACGAAGGTCTTATGGGTTTGGAACGACATGAGGGTGAGTAATTAATGACAGAATTTTCATTTTTGAGTGAACTAACCCTTTGATTATTTTCAACTAAACAGAAACACAACAAAATGCTTTATACACAGTTTCATTATTATGTTCCTTACATTTGTATGAATTCCAGCGTAGGTGCCATTCTCCTCTGGATGATTTATGTTTAAAATAAAATGAAGAGAATGTGTAGCTCAGCCACAATGGGGGAGGAAATGATAACTTCTTGAATGACAGCAATCTGGAATCACCAATAACAATAAACAAATAAGAAATTATAAACAACATTGTAAATTCAGAAAGCCACTCCAAACATTGATTAAATCTTTCCTACACAAACAACTTCAATAACAAAGTCAACTGAATAAACGACTCAATGACAAATTTTTTGTCAGTATTGAACATCCCTAAAGGTAAATAAAAATGGAAGCATATGGGTAGCAAAATTCAATTTGAAATATTCAATTTGAAATATGCAAAATGGCAATGTAGTTCTGTATTTCAATTTACATTTTGCCATACATGTGTCCAAAATTTAGTGCAAAATGAAAATTCAGTTATATAATTTAGATATGCCATTTTCTACACTAGTTTTAACATGCAAATTAAAAAAACATACTTTAACACTTTATAAGTTGCAAAATTAAAACGAAAATGTATTACACAGATTGATTAGATATGTTTAATATGTCCAAGCAAAAACTGTAGCAAAATTATCATTTAAATGCTGTTTTTCCTAAATGCATTTAGACTTAGGGGTAGGACACTTGGGATTACATTTTCATCATGATATAGCGTGATAATTGTAGCAAAATGCAGTGAGAATTTGAGGATACATTCTGAGCCAAAGGTGCAGCAAAAGGGTAGCAAAATGGTGATTTAAATTTATTTTTATTTTTTTAATACATTGACACTTACATATAAGACGTTTCAATAGCATTTTCATTTAATACCTTGTAATGAATATAAGTAAATGTGGAAAGCGTTTGGTTAACGGTGAATATTGACCTATTGTGCGTCCTGTTGCTGAGCCTAAAGACTGACAGGTCAGGGGCGTGTTGCATTTTCAAATGCATTTCAAATCCACATTGACTTTATATCCATAGCTAGGTATTAAATGCAAATGCAATTGAAACGTCTTATATGTAAGTGTCAATGCATTTAAGAAAAATAAAAGACATTCAAATCACCATTTTGCTACCCTTTTGCTGTAAATTATATAATTGAATTTTCATTTTGCACTAAATATTGCACATATGTATGGGAAAATGTAAATTTAAATATATTGCCATTTTACATATTGCATTGCCATTTTGCATTTTACATTTCAGATTGAATTTTACAACCCAAATGCTTACATAAATAAAAACTGTAGTGTTAATAAACAAAACAGAATACAAACCCATGATAAGAATGCAGGGGGTGCTTGGGATGCACAATACAGCAGCAATAACGACCTGTCATTAGAAAATAAAAGAAAAGAAACACTATGAATGTCATGAGCTGCTGTCACTTTAAAACATCACTCACATCTGACACATCCCAACTCTTTACATCAGTCAAGACATTTTAACTTTTTAAGACTGTCACTAGCCAAAAATGGTCATTTTGGCATAATTTTGTGTGCTTTTGTCCGTGTAAGTGCGAGAGAGAACTCGGTGCGTTACTGACACGCTGTCTGAAGCGGCATTCTCTGCGCGTGCATCACGACGTGTGTGCGTTCACAGACAGCGCGCCAGTAACGTTACCGAATTAACTTCTCGTGTGTGTGTGTGTGTGTGTGTGTGTGTGTGTGTGTTTAACATAAACAAGACAATAAAATGTCTAAACCTACCTGGTTTGGCAGAGAAGGTGCGTTATCCTTGAAGAATTCCGCGATGTCAGATCTAGTCGTATAATTCAATTCTATTCAAGTTTATTTGTATAGCGCATTTTACGATACAATTGTTGCAAAGCGCTTTACAGGAAATTAAGTTTCTACAATATATTTATACATTGTAGAAACTTAATATATTAACTTATGGCAAAATTAGTTAATTCTGCATGTTGTTGGAGATCAGAGGTTGGCATCCTCTGAGGTCCTCTGAGGGGTTGGCATCATCTCTTCTCAGGTGTTTGGTCATCTCAGATCATTAATCTCTTTTAAATAATAAAAAGAAGTTGTAATGATATCTTTTCTTGACAATTGCTCTGCCAGCTTCTGTTGAAGGCACACAGCGCTCTAAACACAGTTGTACCACACTTTAGACTTAACGTTATCACAGCTGCTTAACATTAAGTTACCTCAGTAACGTTAATATGCCGGATGCTTTACGACACGGTCAGTAACAAATACACCGCATCAACAACAATTAAAAGGTGATAAACTTTTATTAATAAAACTGAAAGTGAGCACACTGTAACACGTAACTTACCTCCACGTCGAGTAAGATGTGACGGTGTGCTGAAAATGTTGAATGCCAGGACTCCGACATTCATTTGCCAAACAAGGAAGACTTTTTCTACTAGGTTAAGGTTACAGTTTGTTACATTTAACAAAATATAATTTACCACGAAAGTGTAAGAACGGTTCCTCAAACCCGAAATCCGACTTTAAACGAAATTTTTACCGAGACTATCTCCATGAATAATGGCGTCTGCTCAAGCACTGTTTTCGCGCCGAAAATCGACTGAGCTTCTTGTTCCCACAATGCAAAGCGTAATTAAAAAAATACAGAAAAACACCTGTAAAAACCAAATACGGAATATTCCTTCAAATTATTACGGTATATTGTACTGTATTTTTACGGACTTTTTTTTACAGTGCAGTAGTAGTACACTGTAAAAAAAAAAAGTTGAGCGAACTTAGAATTTTAAGGCAGCCAGCTTCAGCAGATTTTTGAGTTTTCTCAACTTCTTGTTTTAAGTTTATACAACAAAAAGTTGAGAAATTTACTAAAAAATAAGTTGAGAAAACTCAAAAATCTGCTTTAGCTGGTTGACTTAAAATTTTAAGGTAGCCCAGCTTTTTTTTTTTTTTACAGTGTAGTAGTAGTACGTACATTCTACTAAATAATAGTAATATAGGCTATTTCGGGCACAATGCCTTTAATAAATTAAACCAAACTTTTATTTTAACGGGTTGCCGTGAATACCTTCAAAGTTCTGTGTGTATAATTGTCACGGTGCACACACGAGGGAGGAACAGGAACACGCAGACGAGGACATAAACTCAAATAATAGTCTTTAATGAGACATCAAGGTAGGACAAGGCAGGACTCAGAGACAGGATACACCGGGGAAGTAACGAGTAGACCAGACGAAATCAAACTCAAAAGACAGGACTAATATACACAGGGTAATTAACACATAATCACATAAACACACCTGGACACGAATTAACTCATAATGACATGAAACAAGGACAGGAAACAAACCAAATATGGACACATGAGGCGGGAACACATGACACACACGACAGAGGACTGACAATAATGATATGACGCTAGTTTTACTGAAATTAAATGGTAAAATGCTCGTGAAGTGACTCTCAGAGCAGTTTTGGAGATATTGTTCATGCATTTATGTCATTGTTGAGGTGGCAGACGCTGAAATCACGCGAGCTGTGTATGTAAGTTAGTAAAAAAAAAACACAGCGCGTCTGCTCCATTCATACAGAGACGCACAGAACATGAAGGATTCGTATTTTTTCGACTTTTGCAGCTTAATATTTAAAGACTCTAGTCCATATCGCGATTTGATTTAAGTGAAATTACCTACTGAAATTGTTAGTGAAATTAATTCATCCAAACTTTGACAAATTCCGTGACATTCCGTGTTAAACTGTAAACTGTAAATTCCGTTTTTATGACTGGATTCCGAGATTCCGTCCGCGTTTTCTGCATCGCGGAAATCATAGGGCCCTATGGGCTGGTCTTGAGCATTACACTCCCAGGCTGAAAATGGATCCCACTCCGGCCCTGTGCTCTAGCCAGTGTTGGGCACGTTACTTTAAAAAAGTAATTAGTTATAGGTACTAGTTACTTCTCAAAAATAGTAACTGAGTTACATCATTATAAAAGTAACTAATTACCAGGGAAAGTAACTATTGCATTACTTTTTAAAAAAAAATTCAAATGTCAAATAACTTGGATGCCCCAATAGTAAATATGTTAAATGAATGAAATGGACACTAAATAGAATAAATTATTATTATAAAACATTGTACATTAATCAACTCTATTTATCTACTGACACTTAGCATCAGTTAGTCAAGCATTATAATATGATATTATGATAATTTAGCATTATATGTTGATAGAACTTTAGTAATTAGAATAACCAAGTATGAATTCATATTTGTCATGTTGACTGAACTTAGGACTGGTGGTGGTGCTTAAGATATTGTTTGTCATTTAGTGTTTCTATAAAAAATCAAAACAGGGACGATAATAGGTGAGCGCCGGCCAATGAGATTGTCGTTTGCGCATTAGCTCCGCCCACTACCGAAGAACCCGGCAGTTCTTAAAAGCTGAAGAATTCCAAAAGAAACGCCGTTATTTTGACAGGAAAATACAACAAAGAATATCGTTTACATGTAGCGCGTCAATTCTGCATGTTATGAAAGACTCTCTTGCTCTGTATCTTTCTTTGCGCGCGTGTGTGTGTGTGTGTGTGTGAGAGAGAGAGAGAGTTTACGGTACGTTAAATACAGCTACACTGCGCATTCATTCAGATGAACAGAAAAATAAAATGATAATAATATTATAATAAATTTGGTACCGGTACCCAACGGTACCTTTTTTCGGTACTTTACTCTCTGTATAATAACAAAAACATTTATTTCAGTGAAAAAATAAGTTCAAAACTCTCAATTTCAACATTTTGAACAATAGGGCCCTACAACCTTTTTTTTTTCTTTTTTTTCTTCCAGAAATTCTTGTTTTATTTTTTTCCTGATAATCAAATAAAGGCATGAAACATTTATTTATTTTTAATCAAATGAAAATGAAACCCTTTTATTTTTTGCCAAACAAACAGAGGTTTACTGTTAAAATTAATACATGGTAGAAAAATTGTGTGAATATTCCTTTAAAAAAGTTTTAATAATAATTTTATTTTTTCTACAATTAAGTGGTTAATGTAGTTGTAATAATTATTTTTATCATGTAATTGCTTTATTTAAATTTGACAGTAAATGGAATATATAAAGACGTACATTATACTGTACAAAAGTAATACTAGAGTAATATATTTCTCTTACATGTTAAACCGCACTTTTATTTTGACAGGTTGCCGTGAAGTTTCTGTGTATACAGTATGATATGATGCTGGTTTTCTCAAATGAAACAGTAAAATTCTCATGAAGTGACTCTCACAGCCTGTAAGTGTTCATGTGTTCATGTAGTGAGATGCAGAGGCTGAAAATCACTCACGTGTGCTTCAGTATTTGTGTAGTTAACAAAACCGCGTCTCCTCCATTCATACATACCGAGGCTAACGGAACATGCAGGATTCATATTTAAACCGTCTTTTTGCGTTTTAATATTCACATACACTAGTTCCCCTTCGGGAACTCGAGCTGCGTCAAAAACGCTTTGGGAACGCCTTTGTGTTCCCACGCTCTGAAACACGTGTGTAATCCGTCCGAGGGAATCCCGGCTGACGTCACCGGCGGAGATGACGTAGCGACCAGGAAGTATAAAAGCACCTGCGGTGGTTTCTGTTGTTCAGTAAGCGCTCTATGTGTGTTACGTCTTATTTACTGTTGTTTGTCTCATTATATTCATTAAAATGGCATCTGGCAAGCATGAGTCTGACATGCAGCGTTTCAGGCTGTGTGTTCCTCCCTGCCCTCGCTTTATTACGGGTGGGGATACACACAGTTTGTGCGTTGCTTGTCTGGGAGCGGAGCACGCTCGGTCAGCTCTCGAGGGAGCTGACTGTCCGTATTGTGTTCGTTTGTCAATGCGGACGCTCCGCTCTCGGAGAGCGCTCTTTGAGAGTGCTCTTTGAGGAGGGCGCTCTCACCAGCGTTCCCCGCGGTTCGGGTCCCGCCTCTGCCGAGGCAGAGCGGAGCCTTAAATCGTGGGGATCGCAGATGGATCTGACAGAAAGATTGGAGACGGGCACGTCCTTTTCTCCTTCTTCCCCTGCTAGATCTAGCACTCACTCTTTGGGACGGAGGCACGTTCTTTAACGGTTTCCTCCGTCCTGAGAGAGGGCTCGGCGGTCGCGCTGTCTTCCTCTGAGGAGGAGGGTGGTGCGATCGTCGATCGAGACGAGGCTGTGGATTTGCCATCTGCCACTGATGGCAGCTGCGTCCAACGTGATACCTTTTGGCCTGCTGTACATGAGACCCTTGCAGTGGTGGCTCAGGACCACAGGGTTTCACGCCCCCTGTACAGGCTGGCGCGCCAGATCCTTCTGTGGGCCCAGGGGAAACTGCTCTCCTTGAGGGCAGTGTACATCCCTGGGTACCTCAATCAGGGAGCAGACATCCTGTCGAGACAGGGGCTGAGGCCCGGGGAATGGATGCTCCACACCGAGGTGATGGAGCAGATTTGGAAGAAGTTCGTTCGAGCCCAGGTGGACTTGTTTGCGTCTCGAGAGACCTCACAATGTCCCCTCTGGTTCTCTCTGACTCATCCAGCTCCACTGGTGCTGGATGCCATGGTGCAGACGTGGCCGAGGCTTCGTCTGTACGCCTTCCCCCCGATTGCTCTGCTCCCGGGAGTTCTGGAGAGAGTTCGCCGGGACAAGGTTCGTCTCTTGTTAGTAGCCCCGTACTGGCCGGGCCGTCCATGGTTTGCGGACCTGGTAGCCCTTCTAGAAGAATCTCCCATTCTTCCATTCTTCCCATTCACCATTCTTCACCCCCGCCCAGAGTGGTGGAAGCTATGGGTGTGGCCCCTGAGGGGGCACAGCTCATAGCATACGGTCTCTCAACCGAGGTTGTTGAGACCATCCTCCAGTCCAGAGCTCCCTCTACGAGAAAATCGTACACTGCTAAGTGGCATCTGTTCACGTCCCGGTGTCACAGCCTTCAGCTGGACCCAGTAGTTTGCCCTTTAGGGTCAGTGTTGGAATTTATGCAAGACAGATTTGCCTCAGGGTTATCCTCCTCCACGTTGAGTGTCTACGTGGTCGCTATTGCTGCTCACCACGCCCCTGTGGGCGAGCAGTCTCTAGGGAGGAACCCGTTAGTAACACGATTTCTCCGGGGTACCATGAGGCTGAGGCCTCCGGTACGCCCAAGGATGCCTACTTGGGATTTGGCCGTGGTTCTAGAGGCCCTTTCTAAAGCTCCCTTTGAACCCCTGGAAGAGGTTCCTTGGAGATTTCTTACAGTCAAGACTGTATTTCTTTTAGCCATCTCTTCCTTGAAGAGAGTCGGTGATCTGCAGGCCCTGTCAGTGGCCCCATCATGTCTCGAGTTTGCGCCTGGTATGGCGAGAGCATTTCTGTACCCCAGGCCGGGGTATGTCCCAAAGGTGCCCTCAGTTGTTCCACGGCCAGTTATTCTTCAGGCATTCTGTCCACCTCCCTTTCGGGATTCTGACCAGGAAAAGCTTAATTGTGTCGCACTGGACACATACGTCCACAGAGCTGCCCTGTGGAGGAAGTCAGACCAACTGTTTGTGTGCTACGGTCCTTATAAGAAGGGTCTTCCTGCTAACAAGCAGACCCTCAGCAGGTGGATAGTAGATGCTATTACCACTGCATACGAGTCTTCTGATCTCCCCTCACCTCTGGGGGTCAGAGCTCATTCTACTAGAGGTATGGCGGCCTCCAAGGCCTTCTCATCTGGTGTTTCGATGCACGATATTTGTAACGCTGCAGGATGGTCCACCCCTCTGACTTTTGTCAGGTTCTACAGCCTGGACCTTGATGCCACTCCTGGCTCCTCAGTGCTCTCTGCCTAAGCTGTGCCGTTCCACACTAGGCAGGGATTTGTCAGTATGGTGGCATGGGCATTGTTGTTCCCAAAGCGTTTTCGATGAAGCTCGAGTTCCCGAAGGGGAACGTCCCAGGTTACATATGTAATCATGGTTCCCAGAGGGAACGAGACGCTGCATCGCATGCCATACTTCCTGCATCCCTGCGAGCACTTCCTTCACTTTGAAGCTGCCGCTGTCTCCACCGCAGGTGCTTTTATACTTCCTGGTCGCTACGTCATCTCCGCCGGTGACGTCAGCTGGGATTCCCTCGGACGGATTACACACGTGTTTCAGAGCGTGGGAACACAAAGGCGTTCCCAAAGCGTTTTCGATGCAGCGTCTCGTTCCCTCGGGGAACCATGGTTACATACGTAACCTGGGACGTTCATATCGCGATTCGAATTAAGTGACAGACGTTCTTTTATTCATCCCAAAATTGACGAATTCCATGGCATTCCACGCTATAAATAGTAAATTCCGTTTTTATGAATGGACTCCGCCATCCTGTCCACGTTTTCGCGGAAACCATATGACCCTAGAAATGTAAGCACACTTCAGAACATTTCGGTTTGCCCTGTGTGTTGTGTTTTAAAGAGTTGCAGGGGTGACATCATGTCACAGGGTCTCTCTCTCTCTCTCTCTCTCTATCTCTCTCTTGTATGTGCCCAAATGCGTTCTCAGGTACCGAAATTTGGTACCGAATGATTTAATGTGAATCGATACTCTGTAGTACCGACGCAATTCGGTATGTACCCTTAAAAGTACAGAGTTCGGGACCCAACCCTAGTTCAATTCAATTCAATTCAAGTTTATTTGTATAGCGCTTTTTACGATACAATCGTTGCAAAGCGCTCTACAGGAAATTAAGTTTCTACAATATATTTATACATTGTAGAAACTTAATATATTAACTTATGGCAAAATTTGTTAATTCTGCATGTTGTTGGGGATCAGAGGTTGGCATCCTCTGAGGTCCTCTGAGGGGTTGGCATCATCTCTTCTCAGGTGTTTGGTCATCTCAGATCATTTAAGGGCTGGATCCAGACTGAAGCTTGTGTAATTCCTAGTTACCATGGGATGTTAATCCCCTGGCAGAAACAGAGAAACAAAGAGACATAATTAGTGTAGCTGTTGTTCCATTCAAGCATAAATTATTTGTTCAACCCAAGCTAAAGGATAATGTGCGTTTGATCAGATATAACTGCAGTACAAGATTATGAGATGCATTATATGAATGCATTATGTGAATGCTTGGCTAAAGAGATGTGTCTTTAATCTAGATTTAAACAGAGAGAGTGTGTCTGAACCCCGAACGTTATCAGGAAGGCTATTCCAGAGTTTGGGAGCCAAATATGAAAAAGCTCTACCTCCTTTAGTGGACTTTGCTATTCTAGGTACTACCAACCCAGCAGGCACAAAACAGGCACACAACGTCATAAGACGTTGGTATTTGGTTAAATTTTGGTTGCGACGTCGGGTGACAAAAATCCAATGTAAATCCAACGGCTAATGTCAATGTTAAATTGATGTCCAATACCGACGTCAGCTGACGTTGAGATTTAGTTGTTTTTAGGTTGTGTAACCAAAATCCAACGTTAAGCCAACGTCAAATTGACGTCAAATATTGACGTCAACCCGATTTCCATTTTCAACCAAAATCCAACGTCTGTTTGACGTCATGTCCAACGTCAACCTGACGTTACATAGATGTCTGGTGCCTGCTGGGAAGAGTCCAGAGTTTTGCGACCTTAGGGAGCGTGATGGATTATAGCGAGATAGAAGACTAGTTAGGTACGCAGGAGCTAAACCAATTAGGGCCTTATAGGCAAGTAATAATATTTTGTAACTGATACGGTACTTAATAGGTAGCCAGTACAGAGACTGCAAAATTGGGGTAATATGATCATATTTTCTTGACCTGGTAAGGACTCTAGCCGCTGCATTTTGGACTACCTGTAGCTTGTTTATTGAAGATGCAGGACAACCACCTAGCAGTGCATTACAATAGTCCAGTCTAGAGGTCATGAATTCATGAACTAGCTTTTCTGCATCAGAAACAGGTAACATGTTCCGTAGCTTGGCAATGTTTCTAAGATGGAAGAATGCTGTTTTTGTAACACTGGAAATATGTTTTTCAAAAGACAAGTTGCTGTCTAATATAACACCCAGATTTTTGACTGTAGAGGAAGTAACAGGACATCCGTCTAGTTGCAAATTGTAATCCAAGAGATTCTGTGTACTGTTATTTGGTCCAATAAGTAATATCTTATCTGAATTTAGAGATATATAGTAATAGAAAATGATTGGTCATCCAATCTTTCATCTTTTACATTTTTAACACACTCAGTTAACTTAGATAATTTAGAAGTTTCATCTGGTCTTGTTGAGATATGTAGTTGAGTATCATCAGCATAGCAATGGAAACTAATCCCGTATTTTCTAATAATATTACCAAGGGGCAACATGTATATTGAAAATAGCAGAGGACCTAGGACAGATCCTTGTGGTACTCCATACTTTACTGGTGATAATTGAGATGACTCCCCGTTTAAATAAACAGTAGCGATTTAAAGTGTTTAAAGTGGTAGCGATCGGACAGGTATGATCTAAACCATCTTAAAGCCTGCCCTTGAATACCCGTATAGTTTTGTAATCGATCTACGAGTATGTCATGATCTATAGTGTCGAACGCAGCACTAAGATCAAGTAAAACTAGCAATGCGATGCAGCCTTGGTCTGATGCAAGAAGCAAGTCATTTGTAATCTTAACAAGTGCAGTTTCTGTGCTATGGCGGGGTCTGAAACATGACTGAAATTCTTCACAGAGATCTTTTTTTGCAAGAATGAGCACAATTGAGCAGACACAACTTTTTCTAAAATTTTAGACATAAACGGAAGATTTGAGATGGGTCTGTAATTTGCCAGTTCACTAGGATCTAGTTGTGGCTTCTTAATAAGAGGCTTAATAACTGCCAGCTTGAATGGTTTTGGGACGTGACCTAATGATAACGATGAGTTAATAATATTGAGAAGCGGTTCTTCTGCTACAGGTAACTCTTTCAGTAATTTAGTGGGTACAGGATCTAATAGACATGTAGTTGGTTTAGATGCGGTGATAAGTTTATTTAGCTCTTCCTGCCCTATAGTTGTAAAGCACAGCAGTTTTTCTTTGGGTGCGGTGAATGAAGCTGAATTACTAGACGCCGTAGAATCTACATTAGTTATTGTATTTCTGATGTTATCTATTTTATCAGTGAAGAAATTCATAAAATCATTACTATTAAACTGTGAGGGAATATTTAGATCGGGTGACGTCTGGTTATTTGTTAATCTAGCCACTGTGCTAAATAAAAACCTTGGATTATTTTGGTTATTATCTATGAGTTTGCGGATATGCTCGGTCCTGGCAGCTTTTAAAGCCTGTCTATAGCTGGACATACTGTTTTTCCACGCAATTCTAAAAACTTCCAAGTTAGCTTTTCTCCATTTGCGCTCAAGATTACGAGTTTCTTTCTTGAGAGAATGGGTATAACTGTTTTACCATGGCGCAGCACGTTTTTCTCTAACCTTTTTTAATTTGATGGGGGCAACAGTTTCTAACGTATTAGAGAGGATAGTGCCCATGTTGCTAGTCATTTTGTCTAGTTCATTTGTATTTATGGGTACACAGAGCAGCTGAGATAAATCAGGCAGGTTATTTGTGAATCTGTCTTTAGTGGCTGGAACAATAGTTCTGCCCGGACGATAACGTGGGGCCCTACAGCTACAAGGATACAAGGAAATGGTCAGTAACATCATCACTTTGAGGTACGATATCTATATCAGTAAGATCAATTCCATGCGATATAATTAAATCTAGCGTGTGATTATAACGATGAGTGGGCCCGGTGACGTTTTGCTTGACTCCAAAAGAGTTTATTAGGTCAGTAAACGCAAGTCCTAATGCATCATTTGGATTATCAACGTGAATGTTAAAATCTCCGACAGTTAGCGCTTTATCAGCATTAACCAATAGGTCTGAGAGGAAATCTGCAAATTCTTTTAGGAAATCTGTATATGGCCCTGGCGGTCTATACACAGTAGCCAGAGCAAGAGATAGGACAGATTTCTTTTGCATATCTGACAGTGTAACATTAAGCAGAAGTATTTCGAATGAGTTAAACCTGTATCCTGTTTTCTGAGTAACATTGAGAATATCACTATATATTGTTGCGACACCGCCGCCACGACCAGTCTGACGGGGCTCATGCTTATAACAGTAGCTTGGTAGTTATTCCCATCACTGGCTCTAGCATCCTTGATCATCTCATTTAGATCTGACAAAAGCTCTTTAAGATGCAGGCAATGGACTTGGAGCTGAGTCGCTTTCCATAGACGCTCAGTCTTTCGACAAACACGTCTAAAGCTGCATTCACACTAGGCTGGGGCTGGCGATGAGGTCGCTAGTGGGCGTTTCTCACTACTGGTTGCCTAGACAGCGAATCAGGTTTCTTGCTGCTAAATACAAACATTTTGGAGACAAAAGACTAAATATGATATGAATATAAATTAAATACGGACATACAAACAAAAATGAATGAGAAACAGAGCCTACTTTTTTCCATTGCGTATGTTTATCTACCGCTGAGAGGAGAACGATCACGTGAGCTCAACCGTCTTCTTTCCTATTGGCTGTCGCTCCCGAAAGTCGCTCTTCATTTGCATAAAGTTGAAGGATTCTGAACTTTGTCGCATCGCTGGACACGCCCCATCCGGTCGCCAACGGTCGCTATCGCTCGCTGTCGCTCGTGTCGCCGGAAATCGCCAGCTCTCCATTGAAATGAATGGGATCGTGTCGCTTTGTCGCTGAGTGTCACTTGTAGTGTGAACGGGGCTTAAAGCTGCAAATGGCATCGTTTATCCATGGAGTGGTATTAACAATGGGGGTTTGTCGAGTTTTAAAAGGAGCCACTCTGTCCAGTAGCAGGGTGCAATGTTCATTAAACAACTGTACAGTAGCATCAATGTCATTTGAGAAAAGAACTGAGCTTGAATCAAAGGCGGCTGAGAAATTCTCAACAGCAAGCTGGTTAATCATACGAGAGCAAGATGCAAGTCCTCCACCGCGGCCCGTGAGTCTAGGCGTGCTGATAAAAGAACAATTCACAGGACAGACCTCGATCAGATGACAGTACTCCATACTCCTTTGCCATGTCTCAGTCAGCAACATAAAATCCAGGTTATTGGAAGTAAATAATTCACTGAGCAAAAATGACTTGTTTGAAATTGAACGGGCGTTAATCAAAGCCATCCTGAGCGGTGCAGAAACCACACCTGACACAGAGGGCGAGGCTCGCGGCAGCGCCCTCAGGTGCTCAGCGCATACTCCGTAAAGTTTTCTCCGGGGCAGAGGGATCAAAACCCTAGGGACGTCTGGGAAGACAGAACGAAGATATGACGGTCTGGAGCCATCACAAAAGAATCCCAACTTCAGGAGACTTTTAAAATGCACCTGCCGCCCTGCCCTTTTTCCTCTCCTTCTCTGACGCTTCTTTGTGCGTCCCATTAGGCCTTCTCCATAGCGGATAGCGGGTGCAGACGGACATATAAACTGGGCAGAAAATGCACCCGGACCACTCCAGGTACATACCCCACCGCACACCTCCATAGAGGATCGGATCAGAAGCATCGTTTGGCGATCATACACCCATGCAGTAGACACGACATTTGTGGACAAATTTAACAGCAATATAGCGCAGAATACTAATAAAACGAGTCGGGGTGAACATCCAGCCACAGCAGCAAAGCCAAACACTGGCGCCATGCCAAAACCGGAACAGTACCTAAAGAGGCAGGGGATCTTACTTGTGCCTGTCTCAGCTGCAACACGAGTTTCTTGTAGTCTGCCTGGCACAACCAGAAAGAGCCAGCGAAACAGTATTGGCTTTTTTCAAAGTTTTTTCAAAAGGCAAATAAGGTAAGTTGACATACAATTTTATACATGCCCAGCCTATATGAAATGCCAATTGTCATCATTCACCCAGATGCTATTTAGCCATATTTGTGGTGGCATTAAATTCTAAATGATTTAATCAAAGAGATAATAATTTAAGTCAGTGGTTCTCAAAGTGTGGTACTCAGGCTCCCTCTAGTGGTACGCAGAGGAATCACTAAATTAAATATAAATTAATGTTAAAACACAATACATTTTAATTCAATCTTTATTTGATTAAAGTTTTTTTTTTTTTTTACATTTAAGTACAGTACAGTTTTTATTTAACTTTTACAACACATTTTAATTTAATCATTATTTAAGTTTTTTTATTTACCTATATGTAAGCACAGTGCAGTGTTAATGTTCAAACCGTGTATTTACAATGTTAAAGTGGCTGACAACAATAAATATTCTCGGGTCTAATGCTGCCTTCACATGCTATCGGAAATTTCCTATTTCCCACTTATGAAGTCGTGATTATGAGCTTTTCGTATTCAAGTGCTTTAATGTCAGAAAGAATAAAATGTAGCATCCCATTGGTTGACAATCATATAAACATTCACCGCATTATACATGCAGTTTGTTGACAATTCTGGAATTTCGGTCAAATACATGCTTATTTCACTGCTTATAAAACATACAATATGCTTCGAATGATCGTTCGTATATAGCCTATAAATACACTACTTTAGTGACAAGACAAAGGGATGTAGTTGTTGTGAGAACAGCATTGACAGCAGCAATGGTTGTCCCCTCCATGTTTAAAAATGTATGACCCGCCCAAATGGGAAACTCTGGTATCAAAATTATTTCCAAATTTCCCAGTAGTAAATAGGACTTGAGAGGCCATTCACGTCCAATTTCCGATTAGGAAACTCGTATTTACGATAATTCCGATAGCACGTGAAGGCAGCAAAAGGTAAGACGGTCTTGTCAATCAACTATCGTGGGAGCAGCCTATGCAGAACTACGTCATGCTGAACAGGAATCTCAGAACAGCCTGATTTGAGAAAGAGGATTTTAGAATAGGGATTTAAAAAAAAACACTGGGTGGACTTTTATCATTATAGGATGGATGTGTACACACACTTCCAACACACATTTATGTTCAAACAACTTGTAAAGTGAAATTTCCATCTGATGACCCCTTTAAAGATCAGGCAAGTTTAATATATGATGATGGTGTGACGATGGTGCCTGAAGTGGTGGTCTAATATCTGGAAATCTGATCTTACTATGTGGGCTTTTGCTTACAGTTTGACCCCCCCCCACACACACACACTTGAACACCTGTCCTAGAGTGTACAGTAAGTGCATGTTTGTGTTTATGTGTGTTAGTGTATGTTCTAACACCAGAGTCATCAGCACTAATCATCCACAGCTTTGTCGGGAAGTTGCTGGACTTCCTCTCTTTTGACCTCATTTCCTATCCGGGTTGTAGCTATAGCATTGTTTTCCACCCTATCCTCCGCATGCATATTCTCTGTTCACACGCATATTTATTCATACTTCAATTAACTATTGACGCAAAAATTTACTCACCCTTATGTCATTCAAAACCAGAGTGACTTAGGTGGAACAAAAAAGGAGTATTTTAAACTTAAAAAGAAAAACTGAAAGAGAGGAAAAAATATGTTTTAGTCATATAACATCGGTTAATGGAAACGCTATCATTTCGCAAAAATATTTTTATGGAATAATGCAAAAGTTTTGAGCAAATCTGTTAAGGAAATGCAGCTAGCTACTACTACTACTACTATAATTATTATTCTCTTGTTGTCTTGTTTATTATTATAAGTGTATTATAACATAAAATAAAGAGCTTCTTTTTGTCTTTTTAAATTATTAAAATACTGTTGTCTTAATCATTGTTGTATTTGTGTTTTGTATTTATAATAATAATTGTATTATTATTATTATTATTAGATAATACTACTACTAACATAATTCTTATTATTATCTTACAGCCTTTATCCTGTTTAATATTATAAGTGTATAATAATAATAATAATAATAACAATAAAAATAATAATAGCAATAATAATAATCTTATTTCAGAACTTATTGTCTTTTTTTAATTATTTAAATACTGTTTTCTTAAGCATTGTTGTTATTTGTATTTTGCAAAAAAAAAAAAATGGAATATTGCAAAAGTTTTTAGCAAATCTGTAAAGGAAATGCAGCTAGTGTGAGTCTAAGAATTGTGAGATAATTGCAATTCTGAGAAAACAAAGTCGGAATTTTGAATTTCTATCGAACATTTCTGACTTTATAACTCACAGTTATGTGTATAGAGTAAGAACTGCAAGATATAAACTTGCAATTCTGAGGAAAAAGTTAGAATTGTGAGATAAAAAGTCACAATTAACTGAATTCTGACTTTTTTGATGCTGAAATACAGTACAGTATCCTTTTAAGCATGAGCTACATATTGGTGTATTTATTGTAAGTCCCTTAACCCAGCATACTCTTTTACCCTCTCCTCTACTGGGTCTTTTCTGTTTTTGGTCCTCTAATGTTTACACTTCCCTAAATGTGTTCCTGTGTGCTGAAAACAACTCTCTCCTCACTTACTCATATGCTCACCCATTTAGAAGATTCAGAGTTCCTCTGGTTTTCTGGTTGGCTGCAGCTAGTCCTTCCTCTCAACTCACGCTGGAAGTGTAATCAGTAAATTTAGCCCTCCTGTTTATGGAGTGCTGAAAACTGGGCCATTATTCAAGGATCTCATCTTGTGTGCGGCAGAGAGAGAAAGAAGTGTTGACATACAGCGTTCCCTGGTTAGTTTCAAAGAGATTAGCTGTATTGGGATTCCCTTGGCCTGTCAGTGAAGAAAAGAGAAATGTTTGTGTGTTTACTTGTGTGTTTTCTTGGACGAGTTACTGTATTTGGACACTTACAGAGACAAAATACAATGCAATGCAAAAAAAAAAAACATCACAGCAAAGCAAAAAACACAACAAAACACAACACAACAAAACAAAAAACCCAATGCAACACACCAAAACAAAAAACAAAATGCATCAAAACAGAATGCAACGCAACGCAACAAAACAAAAAAGCAACAAATAAAAAAACACAACACAACAAAGAACCTTAAAAGCGAAAAAACAACAACAACAACAAAAAAAACCTTAAGAGCAGGAAAATAATGAGTAAAATTGGGTTCCAGCACCATTTGTGTTTGGTGATCTAAAAAGCACAATACAAAACAAAAAATACATTGCAACAAAACTAAATGAAAAGAACAAAAAACACAACAACACAGAACCAAAAAAACAAACAAACAAACAATGCAAAACAACAAAATAAAAAGCAAGCAAAAAACAACAACAATAAAACCTATTAGTTCACAACACAACAAAGAACACAAAACAAATTAACTAAATAAAAAAACCTGGAATGATAATCAATGGAAACTATTTTCCCATTGTATTCTCTTGTATCTTAAACATGCAAAATAATGAAGATGGCGCCGCGTATGGCTGCTGTGGTGTGGAATGCTCCCGTTCTTTTAATGTTTTTGTTTGTTTGTTCTGTGTTTAGTCCTTCTATTACTATCAGTTTTACCAGAGACAAACTACTGGACATAAGGCAACACACAATTGTTTTCCAGTTTTTGATTATTCAGACGCTTTTTTGGATGTTCTAGTCGGAGGGGCAGCGGACCTAGTCAAACGTGCGCTCAGACGGAAAAGAGGGAAGCGCGCTGGTTAAGCTCTGCGAACGCGGCTTCCGAACTGCGCTCCCAAGCATTCATCTTGTGAATCTCCGATCCCTTCCTAACAAAACAAATTCACTACTTCTCCTCACCCGCACAAACAAGGACTTTTCAAACTCTGCTGCATTGTGCTTCTCTGAAACCTGGCTGAGTGAAGCCATCCCGGATAACGCGCTTCATTTGCCGAGCTACCAGCTGCTCAGAGCAGACCGCATCACGGAGCTAACAGGAAAAACGAGAGGTGGTGGACTATGTTTCTACATACAACCCCAAATCAGAAAAAGTTGGGACAGTATGGAAAACGCAAATAAAAAAAGAAAGTAGTGATTTCTAAATTTACTTTGACTTGTATTTCATTGCAGACAATATGAACACAAAATATTTCATGTTTTGTCTGGTCAACTTCATGTCATTTGTAAATATACATCCTTTCCTGTCATTCAGACCTGCAACACATTCCAAAAAAAGTTGGGACAGTAAAGCATTTACCACTTTGTAATGTTGCCATTCCTTTTCACAACACTTAAAAGACGTTTAGGGACTGAAGACACCAAGTGATGAAGTGTTTCAGGTGTAATTTTGTCCCATTCTTCCTGCAAACAAGCCTTAAGGTGGGCAACAGTACGGGGTCTTCGTTGTCGCATTTTGCGCTTTAAAATGCGCCACACATTCTCTATTGGAGACAGGTCGGGACTGCAGGCAGGCCAGTCAAGTACCCGTGCCCTCTTCCTCCGCAGCCAGGACTTTGTAATTTGTGCAGAATGTGGTTTTGCATTGTCTTGTTGAAATATGCATGGACGTCCCTGGAAAAGATGTCTTCTTGAAGGCAGCATATTGTGCTCCAAAATCTCTATGTACTTTTCAGCATTAATGGTGCCATCACAGAAGTGCAAGTTACCTTTGCCAAGGGCACTGACACAACCCCATATCATGACAGACCCTGGCTTTTGGACTTGTTGCTGGTAACAGTCTGGATGATCCTTTTCTTCTTTGGTCCGGAGCACACGGCGTCCATTCCTCCCAAAAAATACCTGAAATACTGATTCATCTGACCACAGTACACGTTTCCACTGTGTGATGGTCCATCCCAGATGCCTCCGAGCCCAGAGAAGTCGACGCCGCTTCTGGACACTGTTAACATAGGGCTTCCTTTTGGCACAGTACAGTTTTAACTGGCATTTGTGGATGTAACTACGTATTGTGGTACTTGACAAAGGTTTGCCAAAGTAGTCCTGAGCCCATGTGGTGATATCGCTTATAGATGAATGACGATTCTTGATGCAGTGCCGCCTGAGGGATCGGAGATCACGGTTGTTCAGCTTAGGCTTGCGCCCTTGTCCTTTACGCACTGAAATTCCTCCAGATTCCTTGAATCTTTTAATTATGTTATGCACTGTTGAAGGTGAAATATCCAAATATCTTCCTATCTTTCTTTGAGGAACATTGTTTTTAAACATTTCAATAATTTTCTCACGTATTTGTTGGCAAACTGGCAATCCTCTGCCCATCTTTGCTCCTAAAGGACTAGACCTTTCTTGGATGCTGCTTTTGTACCAAATCATAATTACAATCACCTGTTGACATCAACTGTTTCAAATCACATCATTATTTAACCAATTTACCTCATTACTAGCCCTAAATTGCTCCTGTCCCAACTTTTTTTGGAATGTGTTGCAGGTCTGAATGACAGGAAAGGATGTATATTTACAAATGACATGAAGTTGACCAGACAAAACATGAAATATTTTGTGTTCATATTGTCTGCAATGAAATACAAGTCAAAGTAAATTTAGAAATCACTACTTTCTTTTTTTATTTGCGTTTTCCATACTGTCCCAACTTTTTCTGATTTGGGGTTGTAAATGAAGGTTTGTGTTCAGACGTAACAACTCTGAAGAAGATGTGCTCTCCTAATTTAGAGGCACTCTTCATAAACTGTAAACCTTTCTACTCGCCCCGAGAGTTTTCCTCTTTCATTCTCGTGAATGTGTACGTGCCTCCGGACGCATGCGTGAGCGCCGCGATGCAACAGCTGGCCGAACAAATATTTGAAACGGAGCAAAGGTACCCGGACTCTCTTTTAATCATTCTTGGAGATTTTAATAAAGCAAATCTCTCCCGTGAACTGCCAAAATACAGACAGCACGTTACATGTCCCACCAGAGACAGTAATATATTGGATCAATTTTACACAATAATTAAAGATGCATATCACTCTGTCCCACGAGCTGCTCTGGGGCTCTCTGATCACTCTTTGGCTTCACCTACAGGCAAAAACTTAAATCTGCTAAACCTGTATTAAGAACAGTTAAAAGATGGACTAATGAAGCAGAGCAAGATTTAAAGGCTTGTTTTGACCTCACTGATTGGAGTGTTTTTGAAGCTGCTGCCACCGATCTGGACGAGCTCACAGAGACTGTAACTTCATATATCAGTTTCTGTGAGGATATATGCATCCCCACCAGGACATTCTTATCATTCAATAATGATAAACCGTGGTTTACTGGGAAACTCAAACAGCTTCGTCAGGCCAAAGAGGACGCTTACATAAGTGGGGATTAAATCTTGTATAACCAGGCGAGGAACAGACTAACAAAGGAGATCAGAGTGGCTAAAAATAACTACTCTGAGAAGTTGGAAAAAGAACTTTCAGCAAACGATCCGGCGTCAGTATGGAATGGTCTGAGGAACATCACTAAGTACAAAACACCTCCCCCACAGTCTGTGGAGAATCAACAACTTGCTGACAATCTGAATGTGTTTTACTGCCGATTTGAAAAGGCCAGACTGACACTCAGCACCTGCTCTGATCTGCACTCCACACATTCACCTTCCCCCCCTGCAACCCCCTCCCTCCCCCACCATTCTACCTGTGTTTAAAGTCTGTGTAGAGGATGTGAACAGGGTCTTCAGAAAACAGAAATCTAGCAAAGCTTCAGGACCAGACGGTATTTCACCTGCCTGTCTAAAAGTCTGTGCTGACCAACTGGCCCCCATCTTTACACAGATCTTCAACAGATCTCTGGAGCTTTGCAAAGTTTCCTGCTGCTTCAAATGCTCCACCATCTTTCCCGTCCCCTAAAAGCCCAAAATCACTGGCCTTAACGACTACAGACCTGTCACTCTCACGTCTGTGGTCATGAAATCACTTTGAGCACTGTGGCTGCAGTAGAGTCATTCAGATTCCTGGGAACCTCCATCTCTCAGAACCTGAAGTGGGACAATCACGTTGACTCTATTGCGAAAAAGGCCCAGCAGAGGCTGTATTTCCTCCGCTAGCTAAGGAAGTTCAACCTGCCTCAAGAGCTGCTGAAACAGTTCTACTCTGCCATCATTGAGTCTGTCCTGTGTTCATCTATAACTGTTTGGTTTGGTTAAGCTACCAAATCAAAAGACTACAACGGACAGTCAGGACTGCTGGGAGGATTATCGGTGCCCCTCTGCCCAGCCTCCAAGAACTTTACACCTCCAGAGTGAGGAAAAGGGCTAAGAAAGTCACTCTGGACCCCCTCACACCCAGCTCACTCTCTCTTTGAACTGTTGCCCTCTGGCCGGCGCTACAGATCACTGAGCACCAAACAGCCAGACACAAGAACATTTTTTCCCCCAGGTCATATCCCACCTGAACAACACATAACACACCCCAGGACTGCACATCTGTAAATAACTAATCAAACCTTCATCTGTACATAGGACACATGCACATTCACAGTTCTGTCTATGGACATTTTTCTTTCTGTATATTTTTATTTTATTACTATTGTTATTCTTAATTATTGTCTATTCTATTCATTATTAGTGTTTTTTATTACCTTAATTATATGTCGTCTGCACTATGTTTGTACTTTCTGTACTGGAAGCTCCTAACACCAAGACAAATTCCTTTGTAAGATAAAATAAAGCTCTTTCTGATTCTGATTCTGATGAATTTCATCAGTATAAAGGCAAGATAAAATGCAAGTGCTGACAGGTCTTCTCTTTCGTATTGTACATCGGAGTGAAAGTCCAGCATACGTCACCAGAGAGAAGTCTGTAATTTCACTGATGACATTTTGATTAAACAGGCCAAAACAAATGCTAAAAAATAAAAATTGCTTATGAATGATTCAATTAAAAAAAGTGTCTAATTTGAATTATTAAAATTTTTCTCTTATTCCACAAAATATCAATATCATGGTTTGAGTGGATAACAGGCCCATTTCATGTGCTCTACAAACACTGACGGCTGTCACAGCTCACCATCTGCACTTAGTGTGCAACTATCTGCTGTTTGTGAAGTGTTGCTATACATGAGGAAATTCAAACTGTGAGATGTCACGCATGTCCCACCCCTACAAGATGTGGCTAGGCAGTGTGTCAGAATTCCTCTCAAAACTATTTTTCCATTTTTCCCCCTTGCAAATGTGCTGTGAAGCCATTACCATCACCACACATCACACATAAATTCCCACACACTTATAGACTGACTCCTGGATGGGAACAGGAAAGGACAGAGTCTCTCTTTATCTTGGCGAAACATGGCTTCCGAGTGAAGGGTAAGGAGTAATTTGTGAACGGGACTGCAGCCAGTAGTCGTCCGCTGCTCCTTTCATCCATTCCCACAACACGGAGGCACAAGCATCCACAATGTGGATGTGGTTAGAGAGCAACATGGATGTTCAACTTCCCGCAGGTCACATGGTCAGGATACGAGATGTGCGGAAGTGTGCGCTATAGTAATCCTTTACATAACCGGAGCAGTTGTGCACAGTTACACATATTTGTCAAGAAACAGTTGTGAATGATTATTTAATTCTAGGGGAAATTGTTATTTTTTGCTGGTGAGTGTTCCAGGGTTTCTCAAACCATTCACCGGGTCACTTAACCTGTGTCGCAAATCTGTTGTTTTATTTATGCTGCTTGTTGTATTGTTCATGCACTTGTTTTCCTGTCTAATTTTCCCAGACTTGGAATGCTCTCAATAATTCCTGTACGCCTATGAGCTACATTTGATTCATCTGAGTGCCAAAAATAGCAAAACAACATAAGTAATGTTGTGCTGTTTATTTCCAGATGATAGTGAGTTGACAAATCCCATACACTCACACACACACACACACACAAGTGTGATATTTGGGCTTGCATTCCTTCAGGTATATAAACGTTTATGACTAAATGTTAAAAAATAGTTTTGTAGGTAAATAAATTATGCTTTCTATACTTGAATGAATTTTGATTGAATTTCCTTGTGAAAATAAGGTTATAAAATGTGCACAGAGACGGAATCCGAGATTTATTATTATTATTATTATTATAGATACCAATACTACTTCTACTACTACTACTATAATTATTATTCTCTTGTTTATTATTATAAGTGTATAATAACATAAAAATAAAGAGCTTATTTTTGTCTTTTTAAATTATTTAAATACTGTTGTCTTAATCATTGTTGTATTTGTGTTTTGTATTTATAATAATAATTGTATTATATTATTATTATTATTATTATTATTAATAATATAGATAACAATACTACTACTAACATAATTCTTATTATTACCTTACAGCCTTTATCCTGTTTAATATTATTAGTGTATAATAATAATAATAATAATCTTATTGTATTTTTTTATTATTTAAATACTGTTTTCTTAAGCATTGTTGTTATATGTATTTGGCACTTATAATAATTATAATAATAATAATAATTATTATTATTATTATTGATTACTACTGTACTAATATGTACTACTACTTTCTATACTCTTACTAGATATTATTATTCTAGTATTATTATCTTATTATTACTGTTGTCTTGTTGTATTATTTATTAAGTGTAGATAATATTATTAGTGTATAATAATAATAATAATAATCTTATTGTATTTTTTTATTATTTAAATACTGTTTTCTTAAGCATTGTTGTTATATGTATTTGGCACTTATAATAATTATAATAATAATAATAATTATTATTATTATTATTGATAACAGTACTACTACTCTTACTACTAGTACTAATATAATTCTTATTGTATTATTATCTTATAGACTTTGTCGTATTTATTATTAAGTGTATAATAATGATGATGATGACGATAATAATAATAAGTATTATCAGTAGTAGTATTAGTGTTTAATAATAATAATGCACATTTGTTGTCACTATAATTCTAATACTTTTATTTGTCTTGTTATATTGAACTTTATTACTATTTCTACATTTAATAGTAACGAATAATAAAGAATAATAGTAATGCAAATATATGTTTAGTATAATAGTCTAAAACTTACATATAATGTGTTTTTTTTTTCTACCACCAGCATACCTTGCTCCTTTAATAATCTAAAGGTAATAATCATTGAAGGCAACCGAGTAAAATTAACAATTTTGACTGAATGTTGTATGCCTGGGCTATTTTTAGTTTGGATGGCCCAGTGTTTGGGCAGATCTGTCTCTGTAGAGCTGTTTCAGATGTACCTGATTTGCAATGTTGCCATTATTGCTCATAATAAAGGCCAGATTGTGGAAACAAATGTTGGGTGAAGCAGAGCCCAGTGAGTCATGGACTGTTGTTTCCACTGTAGATGTTATGGAAGCAGAATAATAACAATAGTTTTTGAAACATATAGCATGCTGAATTCCACAAATCGAAAAAAAGATGCATTGCAATTAACAGTGCTTGCATTTTAATGCCTTGTATTTCAGGGCTTGCATTTTTACGTCCTGAAATTTAACATAGTTGTTTATTTAAACTGAATATTTCAATTCAAAATATTTCACACACATTTTCATAATTAAAAATTCAATAATTCATATTCACCTTCCAGAATTCACTTCCAAAATATTCAATCTCTTTAAAAATACGATGTATAATATTCGACAGGCAAATTTCAGTCATTTTATTTCACTTTCCAAATGCGCTGCCACAAATTCAGTAGTTAAAATTCGGCAGAAAATTCAGCGTTGCACATCCGGGAACCACAGGAATAGCAGTAGAGCACCGAAGCAGGATCTCCAGCTGATGTCAGCCGCTCACCAGCAGGTGCCGCAAGCGGCTGTTGACGAAGGCCATATGTGGATCAAGTCATTCATTCACAAAAACTGATTTGCAGAAATGGAGCAAGTGCGAAGTAGAAGTTTTGATTATCGGGGCCAGTATAAACATGTGGAAATGCTGATTGTGTGTATGTTTAATTCAACATCTTCGCTGTAGCCTACATGTTCAAGGTTCAAGGTTCTTTATTATTTGTCACATACACAATCATACAAGGTATAATCAGTAGTGAAATGTAGGTCAGGACAGGTCCGCGCAATGGACAGTGCAAAAAAAATCAAATAAAAGATGAAACATAACACAGGAGAGTATATATAATATAGGTAAGAATAAGATACAAAATAAGTAAAAAATAAAATAAAATAAAATAAGGAGTAAAATGTGCAATGAAATAAAATGTGCAATACAGTCTACTGTGGATTTAATAAATATGAATATAAACAGGGATGTGCAAGAGGAATGTGCAAACAGGTTGTACCGGGTATGTACACATAGCAGCAATGCGGATGATGGAGAATAATGGGTGTTTTTTACAGTTTATTAAATTGAGTCCTGTAGATGTTATGAGACTGAGTTTAGGAGCCTGAGGGTAGAAGCTCCTCCTCAGTCTCTCAGTTTTTGCCATCATGCTCCTGAAGCGCTTGCCAGATGGCAGCAGAGTGAAAAGACAGTTACCGGGGTGATTTGAGTCCTTGATTATTTTTGCAGCTCTGCTTTTGCAGCGTTTGAGGTAGATGTCCTGCAGAGAGGGGAGGGCAGACCCTGAGATGCGCTCAGCTAAGCGCACGACTCTCTGCAGAGCTTTGCAGTCCTGATTTGTGGCATTACTATACCACACTGAGATGCACTGAGTCAATACACTTTCTATGGCCCCTGAATAGAAAGTTTTCAGGATTGCTGGTGAGACCCTGAATTTCCTCAGCTGTCGCAGATGGTACAGTCTTTGCCTGACTTTCTTGACCTGTGTTTGAATGTATGCAGTCCAAGTCAGGTCCTCGGAGATGTTTACACCGATCATAAGAGGAGTGTAGGGCCGCTGCTGTCTCTTCCTGAAGTCTACAATCAGCTCTTTAGTTTTGCTCACGTTCAGAGAGAGACAGTTGTCCTGGCACCATGATGTAAGTCTCTCTACCTCACCCAAGTATGCGGTCTCATCATTGTTGGAAATGAGGCCCAGAACCACAGTATCATCAGCAAATTTAACAATAGAAGTGGAGCTGTGAGAGGACACACAGTCGTGTGTGTAGAGAGAGTAGAGCAGGGGACTCAGAACGCAGCCCTGCGGGGCTCCTACGTTCAGGGTGATGGAGTTGGAGGTGAACTGGCCCATTTTCACCACTTGTGGTCTGCCGGTGAGGAAGTCTTGAATCCAGTCACAGAGTGAAGTGTTTAGGCTGAGGTCTGAGAGTTTGACAGCTAGCTTGGTGGGGACTATAGTATTGAAAGCTGAGCTATAGTCAATGAATAGCAGTCTGACATAGTTGCCATTTTTGCTGTCAATATGTGTGAGGGAGGAGTGCAGTACCTGAGAGATGGCATCATCAGTAGACCTATTTGGGCAAACTGAAGAGGGTCCAAGGTAGCAGGGATGGAGGAGCATATGTGTTTCTTTAAAAGTCTCTCAAAAACCTTCATGACTGTTGATGTGAGGGCAACTGGACGATAGTCATTCAGGCAAGAGGGTTTACTGTTCTTAGGCACAGGGATGATGACAGATTTCTTAAATGAGGTGGGAATCACAGAGGTAGCAAGGGACTCATTAAAGATGGAAGTAAACAAACCAGCAAGCTGATCGGCGCAGGACCTTAGAACGCGGCCAGTAATCCCATCAGGTCCGGCGGCTTTCCTGACGTTCACTCTCCTTAGTTCCCTCCGAACCTCGTCCTCCGACACGGTGATAACATGATCATCATCGCTGCTCTGTCTGCTGCTTCCTGACGCGCTGATCGGCAGAGTCGTGCCGCCATTGCATTCGAAGCGGCCGTAGAAGGTGTTTAGCTCTTCGGCCAGCAATGGATCTGCTCTCACCTCGGCGGAGGGGTTATTTCCAGAGGAACAGATGGTCTTCAGTCCCTGCCACATGCGTCGAGAGTCATTGAGCTGAAAATGTGACTCAATTCTCTCTCTGTATCGGAGTTTAGCAGCTCTAACTGCCCGTCGGAGAGCATAACATGATGCTTTGTACTCGCTCATGTTTCCTGACAAAAGACCTGCATTGTATGCGGCAGTGCGTTGGTTAACCGCAGCACGGATTGTTCTGTCCACCCACGGTTTCTGATTAGAGAATGTCCTTATTGTTACCGTTTCAGTGGCTTGGTCGGTTAGCATGTAAACAAAGCTTAATGCTACATCCGTGAAATCGCTGACGTCAGCTGAACTCGCCCGGAACATGTCCCAGTCGACGTCATCAAGAGACGCCTGTAGCATAGCTTCAGAGTGGGAGGACCAGTGCGTCACTTCCCTCACCCCGGGGATTCCTGAACGATCCTTTGTTTATATTCCGGTGTGAGGAAAATGGCGGCATGGTCCGATTTGCCAAGAGCCGGAAGGGAACGAGCTTTATAGGCATTCTTAAACTGAGTGTAGCAATGATCCAGTGTATTCGGTCCTCTAGTTGGACAGGATACATGCTGATGGAAGGTCGGCATGACCTTCCTGAGGTTGGCTTTGTTAAAGTCCCCTGCGATGATAGAGGCAGCGTCAAGCAGCTTGTAAGCAGCTTTCTCTACAACAAAGGAGATTATAAGGCCCTTTTACCCAACGCTGAAGTTCAGAACGAACATTACATCCGAGGAAGACATATATTGATTTCGGTTGCTTAGTTTCTGTAACTTTGTATCATGGCTTGTGTGACGCTGTGCTGTAATACTGGGGTTCCCCTCATACGTCACACTCCAGGATTCCCCAACAACGCGTGCGCCTCGGCGAACTAAAACAGTGATTTAAGACCTCAGATCTCAGAATACACTTTATTGATGATTATGCGAAATATATCCACAGTTTTCCAGATGTAGAATACAAACGAACGCGCAAGGTTTCACGCTGTTTCCCTCAGAAATCAGTTAAAGAAAACACATTATGCGCTCAGTAGTGCACTAACACAATGACAGCTATTAGGCTTGTTTGAGATGAGCAAAATCTGCGCAGAACCGATCACCGGTGATTATGCCGGTTAGAAAAGTGTCCGGTTTTTCTTTTTTTTTTTATTAAACATATAACATTCACAGGGGATACAGTCAAAGCAATAAAATACATACATAACCAGAATACAAAACAGTAAATACCTCAATAATAGTAATAACAAAAAAGAAATATAAAGAGAAAAACAAATAAATAATAGTTACCATAAACATTTTTTAAAATAAATAAATAAAAAGTGTCCGAGTTACGTCTGCCTTGTTCTGATGTCATGCTGACATGTGCCAAAAAACTCGCGACAGCGAGGCGGCTGCATCGGATTGTGCAGTCGAGCACAGTCAAAAGCATGATGGGAAACGACTTGCTGACGACACAGCTTAATGCTTATTGGTTCAGACAACTGTGATGCTGCGTTCTCTGCTAATTTTTTATTTTTTTTTATCTGATTTCATGTGATTGTGTATTTAAATTATGCTTGAATATTCCCAAACACTATGACAGTGTGATCTCTGTGTGAGATATGTGATTGTTGTCATATTTAAATCTAAAATACATGTTTAAGTAGAAATGGATAAATACGCATTTCGTATGGGATTAAATAGCAAGCACTTTGAGTGTCTTGATTATCATATTTATATTCATATAAAAGCAACAGAACTGAAATGATATCACATTTATTAGCAGCACAGCACATGAGTGAGAATAGCGCGATATCCGCCTTTGATCTCATATCAGTTCCACTTCAAGAGGTCAGAACTGTCCATCTTGACTGCGCTTATTTCACTCCTCCCCTCATTGCAGCCGCCTACTCTCACCTACATTTCAGGCGAGGTGCATCTCAAACAAGCCTAATAGCTGTCATTGTGTTAGTGCACTACTGAGCCACGTAATGTGTTTTCTTTAACCGATTTCTGAGGGAAACAGTGTGAAACCTTGCGCGTTCGTTCGTATTCTACATCTGGTTAACTGTGGATATAGTTCGCATAATCATCAATAAAGTGTATTCTGAGATCTGAGGTCTTAAATCACTGTTTTAGTTCGCCGAGGTGCACGCGTTGTTGGGGAATCCTGGAGTGTGAGGTATGAGGGGAACCCCAGTATTACAGCACAGCGTCACACAAGCCATGATACAAAGTTACAGAAACTAAGCAACCGAAATCAATATATGTCTTCCTCAGATGTAATGTTCGTTCTGAACTTCAGCGTTGGGTAAAAGGGCCTTATAATCTCCTTTGTGGTAGAGAAAGCTGCTTACATGTAGGCTACGGGAAACAGCGAAGATGTTGAATTAAACATACACACAAGTTTCCACGTTTATACTGGCCCCGATAATCAAAACTTCTACTTAGCACTTGCTCCATTTCTGAAAATCAGTTTTTGTGACTAAATGACTTGATCCACATATGGCCTTCATCAACAGCCGCTTGCGGCACCTGCTGGTGAGCGGCTGACATCAGCTGGAGATCATGCATCGGTGCTCTACTGCTATTCCTGTGGTTCCCGGATGTGCAATGCTGAATTTTCTGCCGAATTTTAACCACTGAATTTGTGGCAGCGAATTTGTAAAGTGAAATAAAATGACCGAAATTTGCCTGTCGAATATTATACATCGTATTTTTTAAACAGATTGAATATTTTGGGAGTGAATTCTGGAAAGTGAATATGAATTATTGAATTTTTAATTATGAAAATGTGTGTGAAATATTTTGAATTGAAATATTCACAGCTTAAATAAACAACTATGTTAAATTGCATGACCTAAAAATGCAAGCCCTGGAAATACAAGGCGTTAAAATGCAAGCACTGTTAATTGCAATGCAACTTTTTTCCATTTGTGGAATTTAGCATGCTTTATGTTTCAAAAACTATTGTCATTATTCTGCTTCCATAACATGTCTGTTAGTATACATGAGTGTGTGCCTGTATATGCAGCACATGTTTGTATTTGTACAGGTATGTAAGCAATCATGAGATGCTTTGCATTAATGTGTGTGTGTGTGTTTTGGCTAGAGAAAGCAGATCTCTTGTGTGGGCATTTATAAACAGGAATGTTGCTCTGTTTCTATTACTACCATGTTCCCTCAATTCCTCTATGTTTTCATATATGTTTTCATACTTTGATCAGGAAACACTGCACAAATGAATATTTATGTTTTCCTCCAGCGAACATGTTTTGAAACATGTTTTGTTTCACTTGTTTAACACTTCACGTACTTGTGGTAACACGTGTGGTAACCATAGCCTTTGTAAAAGTGCAATCACATTTACCAAAATTATATATATTGTACAATTCACACCAAAGTCACTTTCAAACCAAGCAGCTTTCAGTTGGTCAATACGGCAAAAATCACACGACCAGCTTGAACCCGTAGTAAAATCCTGTTGTCTCTCAACGGAATACTCCTGCATATTCCAGTTGTCTCACAATGGAAACGCTCTTACACAACACGCAGGACATGGTGCAATCATGCTAGCCTGTCTCCTATCTGCACTTCTTCTATTGCACCTTTTTCTTGTTCTATGGGTCTCTGGAATTGTCAGTCAGCTGTCAACAAAGCTCACTTTATTCCAGCCTTTACTACTTAGTCAGAACTAAGTCTCTTAGGCCTGACTGAGACCTGGATTAAACCTGAAGACACAGCAACCCCTGCTGCTCTTTCCAACAACTTCTCTTTCACCCACACCCCCCGTCAGGTTGGGAGAGGTCGGGGTACTGGTCTCCTCGTTTCCAAAAGCTGGAACTACCTCCCATGCTCTTATAACATCATTAACACTTCCTTTGAATTTCATCAAGTTACAGTCACACTCCCTGTAAAAATCCACATTGTAGTTATTTATTGCCCTCCAGGTCAGCTGGGCAACTTTCTAGAAGAACTGGACATGCTGTCCTAATTCCCTGAGGCTGGATGCCTGCTGGTACTTCTTGGTGACTTCAACATCCACCTTGACAAGCCATTTGCTGCTGACTTCCACTTTCTCCTAACCTTCAGCAGCTCAACACCACAGGTACCCATACATTTCCAGCTCAACCTCATCTTTCCACGCAATTGTATCACAGATAACATCTTGGTCAAACCCTTGCATGTTTCAGATCATTTCATTATTAATTTTAATGTACATCTACCTTCTTCCACACCACCAACCCCTCTGCCAATTTTGTTTAGATGAAATCTGAGGTCTCTTTCTCCTTCTCGACTTTCCTCCATGGTATCATCCTTTCTTCCCACCCCCACACATTTCTCATCAGTAGATGTGAATTATGCTGCAGGTACATTATGTACTATCCTAACTAGCTGCCTAGACAATATCTGTCCTATTTCCTCCAGACCAACACGTGCTACTCTTGCCAACCCTGGTTAACAGATGTCCTCCGCGAGCATTGGACTAAACTCAGGGCAGCGGAGAGAAAATGGCACAAATCAAAAGACACAGCTGATCTCAGCAGGTATCAGTCACTGCTATCTTCATTTTCCACCAAAAGTTTATGCTGCCAAAACGACCTTCTTCCACAACAAGATCAACAGCACATCAGACACACACACACTCTTCAAAACATTCAACACCCTCCTTTGTCCTCCTCCATCACCTCCCACCACCTCTTTAGCTGCTGATGAATTTGCAAATTTCTTCACTAACAAAGCCACATCCATAAATCAGTTCTTGCTCCACTCACCCACGAACTCACAGCAAACACTCACACAGCTGACCATCTTCTCCCCCCTTCTCTCCTCTTACAGAAGATGAAGTGTCTAAACTTATCCTCTCCAGCCACCCTACCACCTGCCCTCTGGACCCAATCCCCTCACATCTCCCGCAAGCTATTTCCTCTGCACTTATGCCTTCACTCACACACATCATCAACACATCTCTTCTCACAGACATTTTCACCACTGCATTCAAGCAGGCTCGGGTAACCCCACTGCTTAAAAACCGACACTAGAATGCTTCACTTGTTGAGAGCTACAGACCCATCTCTCTCCTCCCGTTCATAGCAAAATCACTTGAATGTGTTGTGTTCAACCAAGTGTCTTCCTTCCTCTCACAGAACAACCTGCTGGACAATAACCAATCTGTATTCAAAAGCTGCCATTCAACTGAAACCGCCTTGATTTCAGTCACTGAAGTGCTACGGAGTGCAAGAGCTGAGTCAAAATCTTCAGTTCTCATTCTGCTAGATCTAGCTGCTGCATTCGACACTGTTAATCATCAAATCCTTCTGTCCACCCTCTCATCGTTGGGCATCACCAGAACTGCACTCCACTGGTTTGAGTCTTACCTCACAGGTAGGTCCTTCAGGGTGTCTTGGGGAGGAGAGGTATCCAAATCACATAAACTGGTCACTGGGGTACCTCAAGGATCCGTTCTTGGACCCCTCCTCTTCTCTATATACACTACATCGCTGGGACCCATCATTCAGGCATATGGTTTTTCCTACCATTGCTATGCTGATGACATGCAGCTCTACCTTTCATTTCAACCAGATACTCCAATGGTACCTGCTTGGATCTCAGACTGCCTGACGGACATCTCAGCATGGATGAAAGAACATCACCTGCAACTCAACCTGGCTAAGACAGAGCTTCTCATCTTCCGAGGCACTCCATCAGTACAGCACCAGTTTACCATCCAACTGGGCTCATCAACGATAATCCCATCAGTTTCAGTCAGGAACCTTGGGGTGATCCTTGATGATCAGCTGACCTTTAAAGATCATATAGCAAAAACAGCATATGCAGGTGAACTACACAACATCAGGAAGATCAGACCCTTCCTAACAGAACATGCAACACAGCTTCTCGTCCAGGCCCTTCTCATTTCAAGGCGGACTACTACAATGCCCTTCTGGCTGGACTCCCAACATGTGCAATCAGACCTCTGCAAATGATTAAAAATGCAGCAGCATGTCTTGTTTTCAATGAGCCCAAGAGGGCCCATGTCACACCGCTTCTCATCTCTCTACACTGGCTACCAGTCGCGGCTCGCATCAAGTTCAAGTCATTGGTGCTTGCCTACAGAACAGCCACGGGCTCCGCACCCTCCTACCTCCACTCTTTTTTTTCTGAGCATCTAGCCTGCGGTCTGTAAATGAGCGGCAGCTTGTGGTTCCATTGCAGAGAGGCACAAAATCTACCAACATCCCAGGATGTTCTCTTTAACCATACCCTGTTTCTGGAATGACCTACCTAACTCCATTCGGATAGCCAAATCCCTCACAATCATCAAGAAACAACTGAAAACTCATCTTTTCTATGAGCATCTAACTGCCTCCTCATAAAAAAAATTTAAAAAATCTGTTGCTTCACTTTTTCTCTTCTCTTACTATCCTTATCCCTTCATATCCTAGATTTTACTACTTTGAACGATGACTGAAACCTTATATAATAGGCATTACGCATGTTTATTGCCATCTTACGGTAAATCGCTTGTTGTATTCCTCATTTGTAAATCACTTTGGATAAAAGCTTCTGCTAAATGAATAAATGTAAATGTAAATCTGTGTGAAGAAAACGTGTCAGTCATTACTGTGACAAAAAAACAAACAAACAAACTTTGTATCACATATTGAATCTGTATGAAATAATTTGGATTTTGATCTTTTACATGTTAATGTGATCTTTTACATGTTAATTACATTAATAAGGAGTCGTTTACAATAGTGTTGTTTTTGGCGGCCTGTTTTAATTTTAGTTTTAGTCTAGTCTTTGTGTGAAGCTGTCATTTTAGTTTTTATTAGTTTTAGTCACGTTCATACTCTTTTTAGTCTAGTCAAGTTTTAGTCAACTAAAAGTCTGAGCATTTTAGTCTTATTTTAGTCAGAATTATCCATGACTATTTTCGTCTAGTTTTAGTCGACGAAAACTGATGACATTTAGTCTAGTTTTAGTCAATGAAAATTGTATTTTAGTCTCTTTTTAGTAATGCAATTCTATTTAACCCAGTCAATATAGTATAAGTACCTAGCAGTACAGACGAAACCAACATTTTCTTTTAGCCAAACCCATTTCAAACAAGGTTATCTTATTATATTATTGTTACCTTATAGACTTAAGAATACATCCATTCCAGACACGGAAGACGCTCTGATTTGAATTTACAACATTTATTTTACCAACCAAACATGTTAGAAGTACACACACATAAATTTAAATAAATAAAAACAATAAATAAAATAAAATAGCATCACATGACAATGCCAGAAAAAAATATATAACGTTACATTCAAGTTTAACAAAGAGAAACAAGGTGCTTGAATGCTCGAGCTACAATAACATACTAAAAAGTGCAAATAAAATGTGTGTGTCTGTTACTTGTATTGATTGTAAACTGAAGTCCGATGAAGCCGGCCAACGGTCTCTTTCTCTGTGTCATACTTAACTTTGTTTGTTGTCACCTTCTAAATAATGCCGGGAGTGGGGCGGCTTGAGGAAGTGACGTCGCCTGCGTCTGCGCAGAGTGTTGCCAAGTCCCCAAATATTTAGACCCTGGAACTTTACCGGGGAAATCCCCTCGAAATGCGATTGGGCTAGTTTTGAGTAGCAATTGGGCGGGTTTTGTTGCGAAAACCTGGCAACCCTGACAGCCCCTGAACTGAAGTAACGTTAAGTCACATGAAACAGAAATACTGCAAAATAATAACGCGACTAAACGAGACGAAATAACGTTATAACATTTCGTTTCGTCTCGTTTTGGTCAACGAAAATGAAGAGACATTTTAGCATAGTTTTTATTTTGTAAACCACATTTAGTCTCGTTTTTATTCGTCAACGATATTGCATTATACATTTAATTATCGTCATCGTCACATGACCAGCATTTACGTCTCGTCTCGTCTCGTTTTCGTCATGTGATAAAGGTTCGTTGACGACGATATTTCGTCATAATTTTCGTTGACGAAAGCAACACTAGTTTACAAGGCAGAGAGCTGAAACCATTCAGTTGTGTGAAAGTTCAAGATCATTTGCGATTCATAGATTTCACATCCGAAAGAGAGGCGTATGTGCGTTTTCTGTGCGTTCATTCTATGAATCACACATACGCATATTTGAGAGATGATCGTAAGATTAAATTTAGTATGGTTTCTGCGCAACATTTATAAACGAGGCCCTATAAGTTTTCATTCATTTCATACAAATTACAAATCATGCACATAATATTCTTAAAACACTGTGCACAAAACTCTCAAATGTTTTCATTATAGTTAATACAACCAACCAATAGTTTAAAATATCTGAAGAAAGCAATTGTAGTCTTTTTATTGTTTTTTACACAAATCACAAACATCTGTGTACCATTTGTCCAAACACAACAAACAAAATTTTGTAATTTGTCATACTATCTAATGAACATGGTGTCACAAAATCAAAGACTCAAATCCAATAGCGAGTGAATAACAGTTTATTATCTCTCAGAATAAGGGAAACAGCAGCAGTTTCAATTCCAAGGGTGACGTCCAAGCTCATATAGCAAAGGTCTGTGAAACAGAAGTCCAGCCGAGGAGGAAACAAATCCGAGCAGGAATCACGAACCACAGAAAACAACACTGGAAGCAAAGGAGAGAAACAAACAGAGGTGAGCGAGTACAACGAACTGACAAAGGATCGTGAAAGAGCGATCCAGATATAGGCAGTGAAATAGGTTGCAGGTGAAACCCCTGATTAGGATGTGGGGTTGCCAGACGTGGCAAAATTTACACAAACACACAACACGCACACATGGAATGAGCACACGGACCCATGAACCGTGACACATGGTATATTTTCAATTGGCCCTAAACTGATAACTACTGTGTTAATTATACACACAACACAGGAAATGCAGTTTTCCTAATCGTTTATGCAATTATCACAATTGGTTTTGAGTAATAATAAAAGGGAAAGTATATAAAGATCAGAAAGAATGTGAAAGAATAAATAAATTAAATAAATAAAATTAGAGGGGGGGGGGGGGGGGGGGGGGGGTAAAGAAAAAGGTGTAACTCTGTAAGGTGGTGGAGTGGGTATAGAGAAAGGGTGTAATGAGAGATAAGATGAAGAGTGTAACAGGTATAAATAGATGAGCAGAGAGGAGGATGTAAGAAAAGAGGAGAAGGTAATGGACCTCTGACAACTGCTTGGTTACCCAAACAGCTTTGGAACAACTTGAGGGTAAACGATGACAGAATTAATATTTTTAGGTGAACTATCACTTTATAGACAGCAGATGTGAGTTTCAGAAGCCTCCAAAACAAAATTGAAAATGCTAAAACATATACCTATATAGGCATAAGTGGAGAAAGATGCTTTTTGGTGTTGTTAATGCATCTAGAAGAAGCTACTAACAGGGCAATACTAACCAGCAACCCCTTGTTTTTGAACTATTTATTTAATTATTGTTTTTTTAACCTTTTTTTTTTTTTTTTTCAGTTCTTCCACAGTGCTGACACATTTTTGATTAAATTCCCCCAAACATGTCTAATCATAATAAAAATCCCAAATTATTGTTTTCTGCATAAAATTGCTGCACATTTTTGTGCACTGCTCAGAAATTGCTTCCAAGAGTTCATCTTGTCAGCACAGCTTGATCAAAGACCAGGACGAGTGAATGAGAGACTCTTCGTCTTCCTTCATTCAATTGTAATAACACTTCAGTATCTTCCCACTCTCTCATTCACGATGAGCATGGAGGAGAGTGACAGTATCCAGATGCAATTTGAATCTGAAACTGAACAGAAACACATTGGGAGTGTTTGTTGTGAAGCATTGATCTTTGTTGTGCTCTGGTTCCTTGTTGTTACGTTTTTTGCAAATTGAAAAGTCAAGGAAACAAACAAAATAAAGTGGCTTAGATTATCTGAAGACCTAGAGTATTTAATAGGCAAGTGCACAGATTTGATTTGCACAGAAATATATTTTAAAGGTATTTTCCTATTTCATCCTAATATGGAGATACAACTATTATTTATTTGTTGGTTGATTCCTCAAAAAACATACCAATGACATGACTTTGCGGCAAGACTACCTGTTTGTCCAGGTAGAAGATACACTAAAATAAATAAATAAAAATGGTAACATCTAAATTAACTGGTTTCATTCAAGTCAAAAATTTTAAAAATAACATAACTGAACCAGCATATACAGTATCTCACAAAAGTGAGTACACCCCTCACATTTCTGCAATCAATTTAGTATATCTTTACAAGGGACAATACTATAGAAATGAAACTTGGATATTTTAGAGTAGTCAATGTGCAACTTGTATAGCAGTAAAGATTTACTGTCCTCTGAAAATAACTCAACATACAGCCATTATTGTCAAAAAAGCTGGCAACAAAACTGAGTACACCCTAAGTGATAACAGCTATATATCGTTTAACCATGCAAAGCCACATGTCCTATTCATCATGTTCATATTTTTGTCTGCTTGACAGGACCATACAAATTTGTGTATCTTGTTTAAAACAGTTAAAATGTGGTTCTTTGAGTACAATTCTCTCATACTGACCACTGGATGTTCAACATGGCACCTCATGGCAAAGAACTCTCTGAGGATTTGAGAATTAGAATTGTTGCTCTCCACAAAGATGGCCTAGGCTATAAGAAGTTCGGTAACACCCTGAAACCGAGTTACAGTACAGTGGCCAGGGTCATTTAGAGGTTTTCCAAGACGGGTTTCACTCGGAACAGGCCTCGCAAGGGTCGATCAAAGAAGTTGAGTCCTTGTGCTGTGCATCAGGTGCAGAAGCTGGCTTCAAAAAACATACACATGAGTGCTGCCAGCATTGCTTTAGAGGTTGCAGAAGTGGAAGGTCAGCTTGTCAGTGCTCGGACCATACGCCACACACTGCAACAAGTCGGTTTGCATGGCCGTCATCCCAGAAGGAAGCCTCTTCTGAAGCTGGCTCACAAAAAAGCCTGCAAACAGTTTGCTGAAGACAACCTGGCCAAGAGCACGAATTACTGGAACCATGTCCTGTGGTCTGATGAGTCTAAGGTAAACTTGTTTGACTCAGATGGTGTTCAACATGTGTGGCGACGCCCTGGTGAGGAGTACCACGAAAATTGTGCCCTGCCTACATTCAAGCATGGTGGTGGTAGCATCATGGTCTGGGGCTGCATGACTACTGCTGGTAATGGTGAGCTGCGGTTCATTGAGGGAAACATGGATTCCAACATGTACTGTGACATTCTGAAGCAGAAGATGATGCCCTCCCTTCAGAAACTGTTTTCCAACATAACAACCACCCCAAACACACCGCCAAGATGACAACTGCCTTGCTGCTGAAGGTGAAGGTGATGGAGTGGCCAAGTATGTCTCCAGACCTGAACCCTATTGAGCACATGTGGGGCATCCTCAAGCGGAAGGTGGAGAAGCACCATGTGTCTAACATCCAGCAGCTCTGTGATGTCGTTATGGAGGAGTGGAAGAGGATGCCAGCAACAATCTGTGCAGCTCTGGTGAATTCCATGCCCAGGAGGATTAAGGAAGTGCTAGATAACAATGGTGCCCCTACAAAATATTGACACTTTGGACACAGTTTTGACATGTTCACTTAGGGTGTAATCATTTTTGTTGCCAGTTATTTGGACAATAATGTTTATATGTTGAGTTATATTTAGAGGACAGTAAATGTGTACTTCTATACAAGCTGCACATTGACTACTCTAAAATATATCCAAGTTTCATTTGTGCAGTATTGTCCCTTGAGAAATTATACTAAAAAATTAGCTGAAATGTGAAGGGTGTACTCACTTTTGTGAGATACTGTAACTGTACACATTAACTTATACAAACAAAACAAAATGTTATGGGTAGACATAGCTCTTTAAGGTAACAACTGCATGCACATTTTTGTTAAGGAATTGAGGAATTGTTTTGCAGTTCTCTTTGGTGCCACTTTTGGTGGATAAATTAATTCCACACTTCACATTTAAGAAGCCATGCAATGAACAAATTTAAGGCATTAAGTTTACATATATATATAAAAAAAGTTTGGATAAGCTATCTGACAAAATACTTAACTGGGCAATCACAAATAGGCTAGAAGCCTGAAAATTTAATCATAATGCAATGTGTTCTCAGATGTAAAAATAGACAATGTTATTTTACATATTTAAAGGGTTTTTAAATAAATTGGGAGAAAAATAAAGAATTTTTACAAAATTCAAAATTTTTCATCATTTACTCACTAATTTCTTATTTCGCTGAGATGCTGTTCTACTGGACATGGCATCTGATGAATTCTTGACTATTGTGTGCCCTATTATTTTGCTTTATTTGATTGATTGCAGGTTGCTTTTTATGTCATGCACATTTATGTGCACATTCCTCAAAACGGAGCTGATTGATGACACACTTAAATATATAGAATGTCATGTATATATTTAAATGGAGTGCAATATATAGAGTGTACTGAATGTTAGATTTTTAATGTTTTTAAAAGAAGTCTCTTCTGCTCACCAAGGCTGCATTTATTTGATTAAAAATACAGTAAAACCTGTGAAACATTAAAATTTAAAATGTTTTCTATGTGAATATATTGTAAAATGTAATTTATTCCTGTGATCAGCATCATTACTCCAGTCTTCAGTGTCACATGATCCTTCAGCAGTGTTAGACATTTCAAAGGGGTTCTAAAGTGCAAACTGTATTTGATTTACAGCTGCTAACTGCACTGTTTACAGTAAATTACTGTAAAAATCCAATTCCAAATCATTAGATTTCATATTTTTTTATAGAATTCATTTTATTTTTACTCTACATAGGTACTACTGGCATTCAATTAAAACAGAAACAATAATTACAAAATATCAAATTCTTTATTTAAAACATTGCATGTATAACACTTAAAAATAAGTCTTCCAATGCTGGAACAGTGCATCTTCACCATTTCTACTGTCTTAGGACGTTTTGCAGTGCATTATGTTGTATCATCTGGATTTATCCTCACAAAGAATATTTAGGCAACAGAAACATAATGGGGAAAAAGACAAGCAGCCAAAGAATACATAGCCATCTGAAAATCCCAAGTGCTGCTCCAAAACGTGGCCACCACCTTTGCTCACCATCCACTTTTTTAGTGACAGAAATGTCTCTGAAAATGTAGCATTAGGACCAATCAGACACACAACTATTTGTTATATTTAATCCCTAACACCCCCTCACCCAAACAACAAGCCAACTATGAGGGTCTATGGACCCTTCCCCCAAAATGCATCCAACACCTCAGAAAGGCAGAGCAGGCCTCTGGTTTCATGGCAATCAATGCTGATAACACTGGTTTTATTGCCCAAAGGAATGTGGGCAGAGCAACTCTCAATTAATTTACCCATAGGAAAGACACACAATAAATGGACTCTTATTCACAGACAAACCTTTCTATGACCTTCCTATCACATATCCTCAGGTCATTGTGTATATTATTACTGTTCTTGTATATTGTCTTTTGTATTGTGTACTCTTTTATGCATGCTTATGATAGAACCACTCGTTCATGTAACCTTACCTATACCATATTTGGTCTCTATGAATTTGTCTTCGGATGATCTAATTGAGAGTGTATGTTATATGTTTATACCTATTATAACGGCCACTAGAGCATTTATGGTAGTTTTGTGGCAGATTGACAACTGCATGCATGTGCATAGCGTGTGACTGTATGATTATGGAAAGGTGAAGAGATAACTCGCTCTACCGACATCTGTTTATCTTTATTTTATTTAATTCCTTTTTGTTTGCGACCTGAGTTGGATGCTTATGTACATTTTTCCTCACTCATTCCTCATGTATGTGGACGAGTGTGTCGGCGCTTGAGGTGTTTTATTAAACGCTGTTTCAACTGAAATGTTTTAACATTTCAACTCGGTGTTACACTATGCAACATATTAGTGTTCTAAGAATCTTTAGTAGTCTTTGCATCAACATCCAATCCAGTTACATATGCAAATTACCAGGTTCGGAGACAAAGAGTCGTAAACTTTCCCTCCAGAAGTACAAGTCGCCATTGGCTCTTTGACCCCCGAGAGGTGTGACCTCCACAGAATTTAAAAGGCCTCACTTCAGTGACCCATCTCGCTTTTTAGTCTTTTTGGTCTCTTCTCTCATCACCTTCCTGACTGCTGGTTGCTAAGTCCCAGGGCCGGCGCAACCATGCCTGGCAGGCCTCGACTACAGCCATGTTTTCACTTTCCATCTGGGAGGAAACTCTCCCAATCACCACCGAGTCAGAGGAACATCTTTGGAGTTCATCACGTTTCAAACCTTGAAGAATGTAATCATGATTCCAACAGTCCAAACCTTGAAACCATCAAGACTTTCATCCGAGACTGCATCCGGACACTCGTCAACGACCAAGGCGATGCAAGTATCGTACATTTAGCTAAACAAACAGAGGTTTAGTATAAGCTGTAGACCCCGTTGAAAAACGTCACTGATGGTTTTACTCAGGTGGTTAACTGACTCTTTTCATAGCTCTTACAATGAATTATCAGTCTCAGGGTGGCTGACATTCTCATGTCTTTCTTGATGCTTCATTGCAGTTGCCTTTAAAACACGAATACAAAAAATGCAGTAAATCTTAAATTCCATTAAAAACTATAATAAACTAATTCTAAAAACTAGAAAGGCAGCTAGCCATAAAACTTCTTTAACCTAGCTATAACATATTATTTTATTTTCTCAATAGGCTACTGGCCAACATTAACTACTAACACCTGAACAAAATTTCACATTAGTTAACCTAAAGTTAATATAAGATAAGCGTTGCTCGTAAAAAATAATTTTAATTTGGTAACTTAATTCAATAAGCTGACAAAGTCGTTTGAAACGATAGCACAGTTTACCATAGTAAAGTTTGTTACCGCCATGTTGATGGGTAAATATTACTAGGTTAAACTGGTGTGCAAAAATCTGACACAAACACACAGACAAACGTATATATACAGGTGCATCTCAATAAATTAGAATGTCGTGAAAAGGTTCATTTTTTCTTGTAACTTACTTAAAAAAGTGAAACTTTCATATTTTAGATTCATTACATGTAAAGTAAAACATTTTAAAAAAACATTTGTTTTAATTTTGAGGATTAGAGCTTACAGCTCATGAAAGTCAAAAATCAGTATCTCAAAATATTAGAATATTTACATTTGAGTTTCAATTAATATTTTTTTTTTTTTCATTTATTTATTTAGTTTGACAGGGACATTGTACATTAATAAAAACATTCCTGTAAATGTACCAGAATTAGCCAAAGGCTATTTTTCATCCGTAGTCCCTGGACAAGATGTTACAAGTCACCCTAAAGAAAATGTGATTAACAATACATAATAGAAAATTTAATAATTACACAATACAATAGAAATCTATTTAAACAATTTAGGATCAATTAAAAACAATACAAACAAAATACAAACAATAATAGGATGGCTAGCAGATATAAAATTCTAGTGTTGACAAATCTGAGTACTAATTAACCAATTCTTCAATTGAACCCTAAATAAAGCATATGTGTCTAGATCTCTTATAGTTGTCGGAATAGTATTCCATTCTCGTGCAGCTTTGACAGAAAAAGCAGACTGACTAAATTTACTTTGTCTAAGCGGTATGATACAGTCTCCTCTTAATGCTCCTCTTGTAAAGCGATAATCAGTTGTTCTAATACGAACTAACTGACCAAGAGGGGGAGAAGATAAACCATAAATAATTTTTTACATCAAGCATACATTTGCATACTTAATCATGTTTTCCCAACTTAACAAATTATATTTTTTCAGTATTGGACAATGATGATAATGTACCGATTTCTTATCGAAGACTTTAAGTATATGTTTGTATAAGGACTCTAATGGTTTTAGAGTCACTGAACTCACCTGAGACCTGGTGGTTAAACAGAAAGTCATGTGAGAAATAACCATAGAAAACATATACATCTTAGCTGCTTCTAATGACATGCAATCTCTAATAAACTTAAAATTATAGAGATTAAACTTAACCTGCTTACAAACCTTTTTAACTTGAGCTTTAAATGTAAGTTTAGAATCAATCAGTATTCCCAGATATGTATATTGAGGCACTACCTGCAGCCTCATGACATACTCTTTAATAATACTGTTTTAGGACACATTGTACACATTTAGTTGCAAGCAATTCTCTTTTAGCCATGCCGACACATTAACCATAGAATTTGTAAGTTCATTTGCAACTTGTGTCAGACTACTACCATGTATATAAATCACTGTATCGTCCGCATACATTTGTATATTAATGCCAGGACATGAAAGATGAAAATCATTTATATACATAGCAAAAAGCATTGGACCATTAGGCAGTCGTGGCCTAATGGATAGCGAGTTGGACTTGTAAGCGGAAGGTTGTGGGTTCAAATCTCAGGTCCGGCAGGGATTGTTGGTGGGGGAGTATCCTCCTTCAATACCACGACTGAGGTGTCCTTGAGCAAGGCACCGAACCCCCAACTGCTCCCCGGGCGCTGTAACATGGCTGCCCACTGCTCCGGGTGTGTGTTCACTTAGGATGGGTTAAATGCAGATAATACATTTCACTACTGGTTATATACTCTCTATGTAATTGTGTATGTGACAAATAATCTAATCTTATTTTATCTTAATCTTACCCAAGATAGATCCTTGCGGAACACCAGTTGATGTACCTAAATCATTGGATAAGTGATTGTGTACTCTAACACACTGAAATCTATCTGATAGATATGACTCTATCCAGTTAAGTGTATGTGATGAGAAATTAAAACAAGATAACTTAGACATAAGGATTCCATGATTAACGGTGTCAAAGGCTTTCTTTAAATCAAGGAACGCTGCTCCAACTACACCACCTTTATCTAAGAGAGTTTTAATATTTTCTATAAGAAAACTATTTGCGGTTTCTGTTGAGTATTTTGCTCTAAAACCAAACTGCATTGGATGCATTGAAAATGAACTACTACTCAAGTAACTGCTAATCTGTTCTGCAACTAGTTTCTCCATAATTTTCTCCTATAATTATCAATAAAAAGGGGATCTCCACTTTTGAATATTGGAACAACAATCGCCGACTTCCAAACACTTGGGAATTTTCCCTGGGAAATTGAAAGATTAATAACTTTACTAATAGGTTTAATTAGGGTCAAACTAGACTCTTTGAGCATAACAACATCCATGCCTACTGGTGGTGGTTGAGAAGAGACCCCCTCATATGATTGTAAAGCGCTTTGGGTGTACAGCAATACACAATAAAGCGCTATATAAATGCTTCATTCATTCATTCATTCATTCATTCATGCCATATTTATCTTTTGCCCTAGATGACTTAAAGGGATAGTTCACTTTGAAATTAAAATTTGGTATCTATCAGCTTACCCCAAGGGCATCCAAGATGTAGGTGTCTTTTTTTCTTCAGTAGATCCAATTTTGATGTTTTTAGGTCAAACCGTTCTAGTCTGTCAGTCATATAATGGCAGGTATAGGTCACTGTCTCTATAAGAGGGAAAAAGAACATGCACAGAGAAATTCAAATTAAACAATTCCCCATCGTAACTACACATTGATGGCCTAAGACAAGAAATGAGCGGTTTGTGTGAGAAAACAAACAGTATTTATATCGTTTTTTACCTCTTGTACACAACCATGTCCAAGTGATCTGAGTGCGCACACACATCCAGTGTGTGACGTGTGTGTGCGCGCGCTCTGGCTCACGCTTGACGGAGGGCGTGTCTGAAGCGTGATGCTGACGCAACTTTGTGGTATTTTCTTGTTGGAAGACGCGCACTGTCATCGCTCGTGTCGTTTCTGAGCTGTCTACTCTAGGATAATGATGACTTCTTTTAAGCAGACCCGCTTGCTGTCATGCATTGTATTTCTATACGAGCGCTCCATGTATCCGTTTCATTCATCTGTAGCTCGCCGTCAACGCTTGACGGAGGGCGTGTCTTGAGAATACTGTCAAGCAAAGCTGATTCAAACACTTGGGAGAGCTTCACAAGGAGTGGACTGAAGCTGGAGTCAGTGCATCTAGAGTCACCACACTCAGACGTCTTCAGGAAAATGGCTACCAAGCCACTTCTGAACCAGAGACAACGTCAGAAGCGTCTTACCTGGGCTGTGGAGAAAAAGAACTCAGTGGTCCAAAGTCCTCTTTTCAGATGAAAGTAAATTTTGCATTTCATTTGGAAATCAAGGTCCCAGAGTCTGGAGGAAGAGTGGAGAGGCACAGAATCCATGTTGCTTGAAGTCCAGTGTGAAGTTTCCACAGTCAGTGATGATTTGGGCTGCCATGTCATCTGCTGGTGTTGGTCCAATGTTTTCTGAAGTCCACAGTCAACGCAGCCATCTACCAGGAAATTTTAGAGCACTTCCATGCTTCCTTCTGCTGACAAGCTTTATGGAGATGCTGATTTCATTTTCCAGCAGGACTTGGCACCTGCCCACACTGCCAAAGGTACCAAAAGCTGGTTCAATGACCATGGTGTTACTGTGCTTGATTGGCCAGCAAACTCGCCTGACCTGAACCCCATAGAGAATCTATGGGGTATTGTCAAGAGTAAGATGAGAGACACCAGACCCAACAATGCAGAAGAGCTGAAGGCCACTGTCAAAGAAACCTGGGCTTCCATACCACCTCAGCAGTGCCACAAACTGATCACCTCCATGCCACGCCGAATTGAGGCAGTAATTAAAGCAAAAGGAGCCCCTACCAAGTATTGAGTACATATACAGTAAATGAACATACTTTCCAGAAGGCCAACAATTCACTAAAAATGTTTTTTTTATTGGTCTTATGAAGTATTCTAATTTGTTGAGATAGTGAATTGGTGGGTTTTTGTTAAATGTGAGCCTAAATCATCACAATTAAAAGAACCAAAGACTTAAACTACTTCAGTCTGTGTGCATTGAATTCATTTAATACACGAGTTTCACAATTTGAGTTGAATTACTGAAATAAATTAACTTTTACACGACATTCTAATTTATTGAGATGCACCTGTATTTTTACCTTGCTTGCTGGTCTTATTCTCTCGTAAGGTGCACCGACACACAGCGTAGATGTTCTCCGGAACTCTTCCACTCTCGCGGGTTCATCCCCAGGCAAAACCCGCGGCTTCCGCACTGGTTCCGTGTCTTCCTCGGACGCGAGGAAGAATACAGTAAGTCTCTGTATGTGGGGTCTGACTTCACAGAAAATTCCCATGATGCAAAGGGTATTACAGTTATTTACTGTAAAGGGAATTTGCAGTATTATACTGGGTGATATAATGTAAATAACTGTAGAAATTACAGAAATGTATAACAGTGAGAAATCATTCTAATATGCTGATTTGCTGCTCAAAATAAAAACAAAAAACCTTTCAGTGTTGAAAACAGCTTCATATTTTTGTGGAAACGGATACTTTTTTTTTCAGGATTCCTTGAAGAATAGAAAAAACAATCATACTAACCCCAAAATTTTAAAATAATCTAGGCTGGATAGGAAAACTGTCAGTCCTCAGGTTTAAAAGTTAATAGCTTATTTATTTTGCTATCACTCCTATGCACGATTACATTGTATATTTTTTTGTATTATTATTTAGAACAGACCTGTGAGCCATTTTGGGTCAGAGACCCACCAGCTGAGTTAGAACCACTGCTGTAAAGGAATTTCTGGAAATGTTTGGCATGAAGCAGCTTTTTTGATTCCCACCCTCTTTATTCTTGTCTCTTAATTAACATGCTGATAAATCTGGAGAAAGAATTTTCCATTGGCCTTAATGAGAGAGAAGAGAGACCGAAGGACACAAGGAGAGAGAGAATGCTTGAATTCTTACGAGGAGGGGGGGAATGTAGACGACGTTGGTGAGAGCAGAATTTATTAAGTTACAAAAATTATAAAAGTTCCACACAGGTCGCAGTGCACCACGTTGTTACAAGATTCTGTTCAGGGCAATTAGGTTTTATAGACCAGACTGCCAGAGCTGCAAATCACTGAGGCCTAGACCCAAACTCCTCTGATGATGCAGCAACAAGCTTTACTTCAGTGTGTGAAATGCAGAGAGACTGATGGGAAAGTGACGGGGGTTTTGGTTGATCACCAACACTGAGCTAACGCTACATGAGTCGTACAGACAGAGGGCATGTGGGTTTGAAGCCACAAGCCATCGCTCTCTCTTAAATAGTGCAAAGAGGAGTGGGCATTAGCCGTAAATTGTTGGCGTAATTCTCATATAATTCTCAGACTGCTGGAATTCATTGTGTTAGGATTGGCCAGACACCATGTCTTGATGTTGCTGGATGGGATATTATTATTGCAGAGATTTATTTTAGGCAGATGGCAGTATAAAAAGTGTTTAATGTGAATATGTGTGGAGGCGTGTAGGATTGGAATTACAGGAAATGTTCGTACAGCAGCGGAGGAATGTGGAGGTCAATGTGACATTCAAAATGCGTACGATTCTCTGCACTTTCCAATAATAAATGCAGTTTAACAAGCATAGTTCATCCCAACAAATGTAATTCAGTGATTATTTATTCAGTATGTTGTTCCAAATCTGTGTTTTTTTCTCTCATGGGTACAACAATTCATAATCAACCAACATGACCTAATTTATATTTGTGGGTACTCATTAATATGCATCTTTGTACATTTGTATAATCTCTGAAATGTACAGTATGGAATTATTGACATTATCTCACATGTAGAAGTGTTTACAGTATGTATGCACAACTGTAGAAATGTACAAATCTTTATGTATCATTTAGATTTATATAATAATTATATTTTATTTATTTATTTTTACGGTGGGTATCAAAATTAGAGAACAAGCAATAATTTCCTAAATTTCAAGCTCACTGCTTAGTCCTATTTGTAGTTATCCTAAAAGGAGTATAAGGGCAGTTTTTAAGCATATTTCATAAATTAATTGTATTCTGAAGCACAATATTAAAAAGAAAATAAATAAATTAGAAATCTGAAAAAGAACTCTGATCAAAATTATAGAATTCTTACAGATGCCTCCAAGTTATTGGTGTTAATCTGGCACCTGATGCCTCAATTATATGGCAAACCCTCTTTAAAGGATTAGTTCACTTTCAAATTAAAATTTCCTGATAATTTACTCACCCCCATGTCATCCAAGATATTTATGTATTTCTTTCTTCAGTCGAAAAGAAATTAAGGTTTTTGATGAAAATATTCCAGGACTCTTCTTCATATAGTGCAGGTCAATGGACTCCAAAAGGTTGAAGGTCAAAATAACAGTTTAAGTGCAGCTTCAAAGGGCTATAAATGATATCAGACGATGAATAAGGGACTTATCTAGCGAAACGATCGGTCATTTAATTTTTTTTTTTTTAAATGTATATGCTTTATAAACACAAATGCTCGCCTGTTCTGCGATGCACGTTTGTGACGTAATGACGTTGAAAAGGTCACACTTGACGTAGGCGAAAGTATCGAGTCAGTGTTTATAAGTTGAACGTGTAAATATTAAGTCAAACGCTGTTTACAAAAAAAAGGGAGTTACAACTCAACGAGTTTACAAGGTAAAACAATGATGTCGGACGATTTTGAACTTGGAGGAGAAGATGAGATGGAGCCTACTTCAAGCGTGACCTTTTCAACGTATGTGACGTCACAAACGTGCATCGCAGAACAGGCGAGCATTTGTGTTTATAAAGCATATACATTTTTTTTTTTTAAAAATTTAAATGACCGATCGTTTCGCTAGATAAGACCCTTATTCATCGTCTGGTATTGTTTATAGCCCTTTGAAGCTGCACTTAAACTGTCATTTTGACCTTCAACCGTTTGGAATCCATTGACCTGCACTATATGAAGAAGATTCCTGGAATGTTTTCATCAAAAATTTTAATTTCTTTTCGACTGAAGAAAGAAATACATAAATATCTTGGATGACATGGGGGTGAGTAAATTATCAGGACATTTTAATTTGAAAGTGAACTAACCCTTTAAATGGCAGAATTTTCACTGAGATTGCAAGATGGCAGGCCACTCTAAGGTGACTGAAACCCTGCGACAGGAGTTTGTCCAGATGAAGGCCAAAGGGATGACCCTTTCAGCCATTGCAAGATAATCTGTCATTCCAAATCAGTGATTTCTTGAATATTGCAACTTTACAATGACACTAATTCATTCTGGTCATCCATGCAAGACAAATTCATGACAGGATAATACAGAGACTCTCAATGGGGAATCTGTTCAACACTGCAGCTGGAATTGCTCGCCTGTTCAGGGATGAACAGGGTATGGATCTCTCTCTGCATGTTTAATAGAAGTTGGAATGAAAGCCCACTCTGCAGTGACCAAGCCTCTCACCACCAGTAAGAATCAAAAGGCTAGACTCAACTTTGCTGAAGAGCATGTTGGTTCACTTCAGTGATGAGACCAAGTTTAATTTATTTGGTTCCGATGGGAAACATTTTGTTCGTTGTCAAAATGGGGAAACAGGTAAAGCAGTTCCTTGAAGCTGAAAACATTGACATAATGAAATAACCAGCCCTGAGTCCTGATCTAAACCCAACTGAAAATCCTTGGCGGCAAAGTTATGGCTTAGAAACCCACTACTTCTACAATCTTCTTTTGTGCTACAGTTTTGTTTTTTTTTTGTTGTTTTTTGTTGTTTTGTTTTTCCCGGCCGTGCTACAGTTGTTACTGTTCTCTAATTTTTATCACTGTGTTTTCCACAAAATAAAGTATTTTTTTGTTGTTGTTGTTGAAATGCCTTGGTTATTTTGTCAAACATGTTAGTAGAACAGTTGTTTACCTACAGCTAATATTCCTTCTGTCACGATCATCCACTGGAGTGCCCATGAGCTCCACCAGTGGGCATTCCACCATTTACCCAGGACTCCATTTCCCATAACCCTTTGCCCGGACTCATCACCACTCTCACTCACTCACTCACTCACTCACACACTCACACACGAAAAAGAAGTGCACTTAAGTATACTTTTATAAAGTGTACTTATTGCAGAAATAATATACTTTAAAAGAACACACATAAGTGCATATTAAATGTTATTTTCGACGCTTAACCCATAAGAACCCGGACCAATTTCTCCTTATAGGAAAATTATGGGGCATATAAAACAGACCAAATGGACCACTTATAACATGTTTCTGCAGTTGTTTTTACAACCCTTCCTTGAAATACAATATATGACCCTTCCTTGTGAAAGATTGGGCGTTTATCCTTGTGAATATTTTTTTCATGTTATATATATGACATTGGGCGTTTATAATATTTTTTTCATGTTACATATATGTTACATTGGGCATTTATTTCTCAATTGAAAAAAATAAATGTTATAATTGTTTTGCTAAATAACAGTTTTTTTTTCTGTTTATTTGCTTTTCCACAACATACTGTATATCAAAATGATTACTTTTCTGGGAAGATAAAAAAAAAACCTTTTTCAGAAGTAACACAGTTTTTGTATTTTATTTGCTTTGCCACAACATATTTCAAAACCACATAACTGTGACCATTAAATTTTACAACAACTCTTTTGTAACATATCAAAATTCTACCTTTTCAGGTATATGGTTTAACCAGAAATTAATTTTTTGATTTTTTTTTCACAACTCGAAAATGTGCAAACTGAATAAAAATAAATAACTACCTCACACTGGAGGTCAACATGTTAAACATGCACATAGATTTGTTAAAATATGCTTTGAAATTAGCAGAAAAAAAACACTGTCTTTAGACATCAATGTATCGTCACGAGCCGCAGGGTTTAATTTGGTTTTGTCTGTGTATGTTTTTTTTTCTCTCAAATCCGTGGAGCCCATTGACCGCAATTATATGACTGACAGACTGAAATGGTTTGAGTTATGTATGTTTGTTTGTGTTTCTCTCCCTTGGGGTAAATCCGTGGTGAGCCCTTTAAGACACGCAATTATATGACAGACAGACTGAAATGGTTTGAGTTAAAAATCTTCGGAAGATTTGAAAAGAGTCTACCGTGGTAAGAAACAAAGTCACTTAAAGATCTTGAGATGCCCTTGGGGTAATGGAGCAGAAAACATCAAATAGAGGTCATTTTTGGCGGGAAAGTATCCTATCCTAGAAAACAAACATAACCCCCGGTATTTATTATTTATTCAATACAGTCACTAAATTAACGAAAAATAAAGCATCAACAGGTGTTGGCATTTCCCAAGAGCACAGCAGTAATGATTTTATGAACTACTTTACTTCCAAGATCGATACTATCAGAGATAAAATTGTAACCATGCAGCCATCAGCTACAGTACAGTGGCATCAAATAGTGCACTATAGATCCCCTGAGGAACAATTCCACTCATTCTCTACTATAGGAGAGGAAGAATTGTATAAACTTGTTAAATCATCTAAACCAACAACATGTATGTTAGACCCTATTCCATCTAAACTAATAAAAGAGCTGCTTCCAGAAGTCATAGATCCTCTTTTGGCTATTATTAATTCATCATTGTCATTAGGATATGTCCCCAAAACCTTCAAATTGGCTGTTATTAAGCCTCTCATTAAAAAACCACAACTTGACCCCAAAGATCTAGTTAATTACAGACCGATCTCAAATCTTCCTTTTCTGTCAAAGATATTAGAAAAGGTTGTATCCTCACAATTATATTCCTTCTTAGAGAAAAATTATATCTGTGAGGATTTCCAGTCAGGATTTAGACCGTATCATAGTACTGAGACTGCTCTCATTAGAGTTACAAATGACATGCTCTTATCATCTGATCGTGGTTGTATCTCTCTATTAGTTCTACTGGATCTTAGCGCTGCGTTCGACACTATCGATCACAACATTCTTTTAAATAGACTAGAAAACTTTGTTGGCATTAGTGGAAGTGCCTTAGCATGGTTCAAATCGTACTTATCTGACCGCCATCAGTTCGTAGCAGTGAATGACGAGGTATCATATCGATCACAAGTGCAGTATGGAGTACCTCAAGGCTCAGTACTAGGGCCGTTACTTTTCACGCTTTACATGTTACCCTTGGGAGATATTATCAGGAGACATGGTGTTAGCTTTCACTGTTATGCTGATGATACTCAGCTCTATATTTTAGCTTCACGGCCCGTTATGTGATGAACACACCAAATTGAGAAACTAACGGAATGCATAGTCGATATAAAAAACTGGATGATGAGTAATTTCCTACTGCTAAATTCTGAAAAAACAGAGGTGTTAATTATCGGACCTAAAAACCCCACATGTAATAACTTAGAACACTATCTAACACTTGACGGCTGCTCTGTCAAGTCTTCTTCTTCATCAGTCAGGAACCTAGGTGTGCTGTTTGATAGCAATCTTTCTTTTGAAAGCCATGTTTCTAGCATCTGTAAAACTGCGTTCTTCCATCTCAAAAACATATCCAAACTGCGACCTATGCTCTCAACGTCAAATGCAGAAATATTAATTCATGCGTTTATGACCTCAAGGTTAGATTATTGTAATGCTTTACTGGGTGGTTGCTCTGCACGTTTAATAAACAAACTACAGTTAGTCCAAAATGCAGCAAGCTAGAGTTCTTACTAGAACCAGGAAGTATGACCACATTAGTCCGGTTCTGTCAACACTGCACTGGCTCCCTACTAAACATCGTATAGATTTTAAAATCTTGTTAATGACTTATAAAGCCCTGAATGGTTTAGCTCCTCAGTACTTGAGTGAGCTCTTATCGCATTATAGTCCTCCACGTCCGCTGCGTTCTCAAAACTCTGGCCGTTTGATAATACCTAGAATATCAAAATCAACTGCGGACGGCAGATCGTTTTCCTTTTTAGCACCAAAACTCTGGAACAATCTACCAAACACTGTTCGGGAGGCAGACACACTCTGTCAGTTTAAATCTAGATTAAAGACCCACCTCTTTAACCTGACATACACCTAACACACTAATACACTTCTATTATTCAAATCCGTTAAAGGATTGTTAGGCTGCATTAATTAGATCAACCGGAACCGGGAACACTTCCCATAACACACGATGTACTCGTTACATCGTAAGAAGATTGGCATCTACGCTAATAGTTGTTTCTTTCTTATTCTGTTTCTCAGTCCGTGTCCGGATCAGATGGTGGATCGGCGCCGGGAGATGATGTCTGCGGCCCTGATCGTCAGCGATGAGCCCCAGAGACATATCCCCAGTGAAGACCTCGACTAAAATACAATAAAAATAAAAATAAAACAAATAATTAAAATTTTTATAATAAAATACCTAACTACATAATACTATTATTGTTAGAAATTGCAACAATATAAAAATAGAAATATAATACATTTATACATTTAAAAATGTAATTAAAACAATAAGTAAACAATGAATAAACAATAATATCCTGGCCAGAGGAGAACTGGCCCCCCGACTGAGCCTGGTTTCTCCCGAGGTTTTTTTCTCCATTCTGTCTCAGAGGGAGTTTTGGTTCCTTGCCACTGTCGCCTCTGGCTTGCTCAGTTGGGGACACTTAATTTCTAGCGATTATCGTAAATTTGATTTCACAGATACTATTTAAACTAAACTTAGCTAGACAATGACATCTCCGAATTCAATAATGAAATGCCTTTAACTGAAAATTGAGTGTTTAATCTTATTATTATACATTACTGACACTCTATCCTCCAACTTGATACTGTTAAGTGCTTTGACACAATCTGTATTGTTAAAAGCGCTATATAAATAAAGGTGACTTGACTTGACTTAATGTGACAAATACGTCACATCAAAATTCCACCTACTTTTATAAGGTTAATAGCCCGATGTGACATATATGTCACCACAATATCTTTGTGACTTGTTTTATATCAATTTGTTCAAGAAATGTATTAAAATCAGGTTAAGAGTAATCTAGGATATGTTATTAAAATATTAGAATTGTTGCATGGGCTGAAACATACCTTTAGTAACAAAAACAAGCGTTTTTAAAAATTGCTGACACTGCAACATGTGCTAACCAGACAGACCACCATTTTGGAAATGTTGCCATGTCAACATAAAATGCACACATTGTCACATGGGTGTACATTATATGTCACTTAGGGACTTCCTGAGTTGAAAGTGAGGGATAATGCTTTAAAAAGACCTTTCCAGATAATCACCAGTGTTTGTGACACCCGCGTCACTGTGGGTTCTTTTAAATACATTGTATTTGTAATTAACTTCAAATGTATCACATTTTAAAGTGATTTAAATGCAATTAGTTGAACTTTTGAGTGATTTTTTTAAACCACTTAAGTGGGACTTTTTAGTACATCTTTATATGTACTTTCATAACTGCTTCTAGTGTCTTTAAAATATGGTTAAAGTGTACTACTAATGTACTGACAAGCAATTAATGTTAACTAAAATATAGATATAGATATATAGGATATATTATTATTATAAGGGATATGCACACATTTTTTAATTTGGTGCTATTTTACATGTATTAAAAGTTATTCCATTTTATGTTCTGGATCTGCAGGAGTGGACTTCTTTCAGCCCTTGTTTTTGTTTTGTCAATTTTATGTCATTCATTTCGTTCATTTATTACGCGCTGAGCGCTGGGAAATTCTTTCATTTGTTGAGACCAGATTTTTGGCGGGTGTCAACAAATGTGTATTAGATCAACAGCTTGACACAAATCAATTATACTGCTGCCTGCTGTTATTTCCCAACAAACAAACAAACAAACAGAAACATTCACCATGTTCTCAGTTGCACAGAATGTATTTCACTGAAGTGACTTTTTGAGTAATAATTTAATTTCTTACATAACAAGCATTTCTTTGCTGAGTGGCCAAGATTTTGAGTCCAGACTGTCAGACAAGATCTGATTACATTGAACAAGATCTCTTCTCTTAAGAAGAATAAGAGAGAAATTTTATGAAAATTGGTGAACACTGGCATTTTGCCTTACATAAACATGTAGGTTCACAGCTCTTTATTTTTTATTTTATTTATATATTTTATACTGTTTTAGACAAAATAAACTAAAAATGTTTTCAAGCTATATATTTTTTCAGTTCATGGGAAATAAACCCATGACCTTGCCATTACTAGAGCTACAGGAAGACTGTTTATTAGTGCTAAAACCTCAATACTCCTAATAGTCGCTTTTTTAGTCCCTGATTTTTCAGTCTCGCTGCCCAAAACTCATTCTTCTACTGAATGGCACAATATTTGACAGCATTAATTTGGTTGTCTTTGGCTTTAAAGGAGTGCATGCTTTGGCAGGACAGTTTGAAATATTACCAACCTGGGTAAATAAATGTTTTTATGACCCTGAGGATAATTGTCGTACATGTCATACACTACACACACAAACCCAAGAGGCTGAGCTTGTTGGCTTAAGCATGAGCAAAAAGCTACAGCATATCAGAAACAGAATGCAATTATAGATTTGTATCTTTTGTACTTTGAAAAAAGTCTTAATATTAAAGTTTAAGCTGATCTGCTCACACAACTATCCTGGTTTTGCCTAGAAAGATGTGATTAAGGATTCACATTCCTGTAAAAAAAAACAGTCCCAACCCCATCCCAAACCCAAACCATCAATTACAGCTAAAATCAAAGGGAAATGATAGGTTGATAAGAATGCTGTTGAAGCCTCAACCCCAGCCCTAAACTGACCCAGTTTTCCCTAGTCCTAAAATATTGTTCCAGAAGCATCAGGGACATTGTCCTACTTGCCAAAATCACATTCACCCTTCTCACACATGATAGGGAGACATTAAGTCCTAAAAAAAAACCTCCACACATTCCTTACATGACATTGTAGTTTTCTATTTTAGCGCTCAGTATTCCTCGTCCCACTTCCTCTCTCCTGCTGTAATGCTTCCCACCTGTATCCTGCCTGTAATGCTCAGAACAAGCCCTGACTTCCCACAGGAGCAGCTGTACTGGAGTGAATTCTGGGACATAAGCCTGTGATCAGTATGGATTAATGAGCTTTAGCCTAGAGGAGTGCCGTGGAACGTACAGTACAAACATAACACAAAAAGGGACAAAGTGTTCAAGCTTTTGCTTCCATCAGAGCTCGACTCGCACGTACACACAGTTCCCATTCCTGTCTATCTCGCTGTCTGTCTGTCTTCTATCTATGTCTATCTGTTTGTCTGTCATCTATCTATGTCTATCTGTCTGTCATCTGTCTAACCATCTGTCTGTCTATATATCGTCTGTCTGTCTGTCTATCCATCTATCTAATGTCTGTCTGCTATCTATGTCTATCTGTCTGTCTGTCATCTGTCTAACCATCTGTCTGTCTATATATCATGTCTGTCTGTCTGTCTGCCTGTCTTCTATCTATGTCTGTCTGTCTGTCATCTATCTATGTCTATCTGTCTGTCTGTCATCTGTCTAACCATCTGTCTGTCTATATATCGTCTGTCTGTCTGTCTGTCTGTCTGTCTATCTATCTATGTCTGTCTGTCTTCTATCTATGTCTATCTGTCTGTCTGTCATCTGTCTAACCATCTGTCTGTCTATATATCATATGTCTGTCTGTCTGTCTGTCTGTCTATCTATCTATCTATCTAACTTTACTTTACTTTACTTTACTTTACTTTACTTGCCATTGTAACAGAGTTCCAATGAAATTATCAATGGCGCAATCCAGTCTGCAGCATATCATTAAAATCAATAATCAAATACAATAAAGTGCAATAAAATACAATAAAATAACAATGTATTTATAAAAAATAAAGAAATCCGAAAGTCTAATCCCAGTATTCATGGACAGCATTAAGAGAAGCTACTGCTCTTGGATAAAAGCTATTTCTCAGTCTGTTAGTACGAGATTGTATTGTCCGATACCGTCTCCCAGAATGAAGAAGGTCAAACAGAGGATATCCAGGGTGAATAACATCTCCGATAATACTCCTCGCTTTCCTCTGTAGCCTGATGGTATAGACTTCATCCAGACTTGGAAGCTCACATCCAATCACTCGTTGCGCAGTTTTAGCTACACGTTGAAGTGCACGCTGGTCAGCCTGTAACATCTATCTATCTATCTATCTATCTATCTATCTATCTATCTATCTATCTGTCTGTCTGTCTGTCTGTCTATCTGTCTGTCTATCTATCTATCCATCTGTCTGTCTATATATCATCTGTCTGTCTGTCTGTCTGTCTGTCTGTCTATCTATCTATCTATCTATCTATCTGTCTGTCTATCTGTCTGTCTGTCTGTCTGTCTGTCTGTCATTCTGTCCATCTGTCTATCTATCTGTCTGTCTGTCTGTCTGTCTGTCTATCTGTCATCTATCTATCTATCTATCTATCTATCTATCTATCAGTCTGTCTGTCTGTCTATCTATGTCTACCTGCTGATACCATACTTACAGTTTTTCTCAGTCACTTTGGTGCATTTCTCGAATCTTCTTTAATATTTGCAAAAAAGTATGTACATTTCTCAAAACAATTCATACAAACAGCACCGCACAATGGATTACCTGCAAAAGCCTGTAACATAATCAAAATATTTAGTTCATCTCTCAAAAGTAAGTATTATGTCAATGAACATATCAGTGTCAGTCCTCTGTCGTGTGTGTCTTGTGTCCCTGCCTCTTGTGTCCATATTTGGTTTGTTTCCTGTCCTTGTTAAGTGTGATCATTAGTTAATTCTTGTCCAGCTGTGTTTGTCTCCTTATCTATGATTTACCTGTGTATTTATAGTCCTGTCTGTTCAGTTTGATTTCTTCTGGTCTACTCGTTACTCCCTGGTGTTTCTGTGAGTCTGCCCTGTCTTGTCTTGCCCTGATGTCTTTATTAAAGACTATTATTTGAGTTTACTCCTCATCTCCGTGTTCCTTGTTCCTCCCTGCTGTGTGCACTGTGACAATCAGTGCCATCAGAATAAGAAGTCATTGTTCAAACAAGATGGTCAAAATGCTTAGTCATGTTGTCAATCTAACAGTGCACTCTGTTGGTATTACCTGTTGTAAACTATGGCAACAGTTTGGTTGATGGTTACTGCACTGAAATGCAGAAGGCTGCACTTTTTATGTATGCTATATATCCATTTCAAAAGTTACACATTACTGTCTGCGGGATATTGATTGATAGAGACTGTTTCCAAATGTTTGAATTACAGTTTTTCTCAGTCGCTTTGGTCCATTTCTCAGAACAGAAATGAAATTTTCAAAACTACTTGTTCAAACTCCACATCTTCTAGTCACTTGTGCACATCATAAAAGCAGTTTCTCATTTTTAACAAATTGCGATTGCTTTGGTACATTCATGCAACTGATTATGTACATTTGTCTGCTGTTTCCTACATTTTCAGTTGCTAATATGTTGCTCAATCTATTATATAGTTCTCTGTGCTATTGTCTTACCCCTCAAAGCATCTAGTCATTAGTTCATCGTATAAGTCATTAGATGCAAAATGGTTGATCTAGTTGTCATAAACTGTCAAGCATATTTTCTACACATTTCTATTAGACTTTTTGTAAATTTGCCATGAATTGTGCAAGTGAATCTTGACTTTCACTAATGAAGAGAATATAGATCAACCAATTATATACCAGTTCTCTGAAACAGCTCAAAGGTGCATCTCATGAACCTTCAATTGGAAAGCATATACAGACAGAGGACAACACAAGAGTTACAAATTCTGACAATGGATGAACATCCAGAAAATAATCAGGGTCAACAGACGAGTGGAAGAAGAGGAGTAAGGATGCATGGAAGTGTACAGAGGCAAAACAGAGGAAGAGGCAGAAGAGGCCAAGGACATAAGTGCATATCAGATGAAATAAGGGCCGCTATTGTGGACCGTGTTGTCAATCATGGCCTTACAATGGCTAAAGGGTGCAGCTAAATATTGGGAGATCAACCATATAATTCAATCATTTCGAAACAGTCTCTTTCAGTCAATATCCCACATACAGTAATGTGTAAATTTGTACTTTTGAAAGGATATATGGCATACAAGAAGTGCAGCCTTCTGCATTTCAGTACAGTAACTGTCATCCAAACTGTTGTCATAGTTTACATCAGGTGATACTAACAGAGTGCAGTGTTATATTGACAACATGACTAAGCATTTTGACTATCTTGTTTGTGAACAATGACTCGATGACTTTTCATTCTGATAGCACTGATATGTTCATTGACATAAAAACGTACTTTTGAGAGATGAACTAAAGATTTTGAGTAAGTAACAGGCTTTTGCAGGAAATCCATTGTGTGGTGCTGTTTGTACGAATTGTTTTGAGAAATGTTCATACTTCTTTGTACAAACCCGATTCCAAAAATGTTGGGACACTGTACAAATTGTGAATAAAACCAGAATGCAATGATGTGGAAGTTTCAAATTTCAATATTTTATTCAGAATACAACATAGATGACATATCAAATGTTTAAACTGAGAAAATGTATAATTTTAAGGGAAAAATAAGTTGATTTTAAATTTCATGGCATCAACACATCTCAAAAAAGTTGGGACAAGGCCATGTTTACCACTGTGTGGCATCCCCTCTTCTTTTTATAACAGTCTGCAAACGTCTGGGGACTGAGGAGACAAGTTGCTCAAGTTTAGGAATAGGAATGTTGTCCCATTCTTGTCTAATACAGGCTTCTAGTTGCTCAACTGTCTTAGGTCTTCTTTGTCGCATCTTCCTCTTTATGATGCGCCAAATGTTTTCTATGGGTGAAAGATCTGGACTGCAGGCTGGCCATTTCAGTACCCGGATCCTTCTTCTACGCAGCCATGATGTTGTAATTGATGCAGTATGTGGTCTGGCATTGTCATGTTGGAAAATGCAAGGTCTTCCCTGAAAGAGATGACGTCTGGATGGGAGTATATGTTGTTCTAGAACTTGGATATACCTTTCAGCATTGATGGTGCCTTTCCAGATGTGTAAGCTGCCCATGCCACACGCACTCATGCAACCCCATACCATCAGAGATGCAGGCTTCTGAACTGAGCGCTGATAACAACTTGGGTTGTCCTTGTCCTCTTTAGTCCGGATGACATGGCGTCCCAGTTTTCCAAAAATAACTTCAAATTTTGATTCGTCTGACCACAGAACAGTTTTCCACTTTGCCACAGTCCATTTTAAATGAGCCTTGGCCCAGAGAAAACGCCTGCGCTTCTGGATCATGTTTAGATATGGCTTCTTTTTTGACCTATAGAGTTTTAGCCGGCAACGGCGAATGGCACGGTGGATTGTGTTCACCGACAATGTTTTCTGGAAGTATTCCTGAGCCCATGTTGTGATTTCCATTACAGTAGCATTCCTGTATGTGATGCAGTGCCGTCTAAGGGCCCGAAGATCACGGGCATCCAGTATGGTTTTCCGGCCTTGACCCTTACGCACAGAGATTGTTCCAGATTCTCTGAATCTTTGGATGATATTATGCACTGTAGATGATGATAACTTCAAACTCTTTGCAATTTTTCTCTGAGAAACTCCTTTCTGATATTGCTCCACTATTTTTCGCCACAGCATTGGGGAAATTGGTGATCCTCTTCCCATCTTGACTTCTGAGAGACACTGCCTGCCACTCTGAGAGGCTCTTTTTATACCCAATCATGTTGCCAATTGACCTAATAAGTTGCAAATTGGTCCTCCAGCTGTTCCTTATATGTACATTTAACTTTTCCGGCCTCTTATTGCTACCTGTCCCAACTTTTTTGGAATGTGTAGCTCTCATGAAATCCAAAATGAGCCAATATTTGGCATGACATTTCAAAATGTCTCACTTTCAACATTTGATATGTTATCTATATTCTATTGTGAATAAAATATAAGTTTATGAGATTTGTAAATTATTGCATTCCTTTTTTATTCACAATTTGTACAGTGTCCCAACTTTTTTGGAATCGGGTTTGTAATTATTAAGGATGATTCGAGAAATGCACCAAAGCGACTGAGAAAAACTGTATTGAGGATATGATCGATCTCCCAATATTTAGCTCAAGTTTCAAGTTTCAAGTTTTATTTGTCACATACACGACTATACAGAGATTGTATAACCAGCAGTGAAATGAGAGTCGGGTCCGCTCCATGGACAGTGCAAATATTGAAAAATACAACACAAGGGAAGTATACATAAAATAAAATTAATAAAAAATAAGATATAAAGAATAAAATATAAAATATAAAAGAATGTGCATGACAGTATGCTGTAGAATTAAATATTAAGATAAGCATGACTGTACGAGAGAGGAATGTGCAAACAGGTTGAACATGGTTGACATGAAGCAGCCAATCACAAAAAAATAAAATAAATATAAAAAATAAGATAAGATATGATATCAAGACACAGAAAGTGTTGTGTGCAAATGTGCAAATGAGCAAATGACACTGGCAGTATGAGGTAGAGAATAATGAGTGTGTGATTAGTGATTTGAAGTAAGTCAGATGATGTTAAGAGGCTGAGTTTGAGTTCAGGAGCCTGATGGCCTTGGGGAAGAAACTCCTCCTAAGTCTCTCAGTTTTTGCCATCAGGCTGCGGAAGCGCTTACCAGATGGCAGCAGAGTGAATAGGCAGTTTCCAGGGTGATTTGAGTCCTTGATGATTTTGACAGCTATGCTTCTGCAGCGTTTGAGGTAGATGTCCTGCAGAGAGGGGAGAGCAGACCCAGAGATACGCTCAGCTAAGCGCACAACTCTCTGCAAGGCCTTGCAATCTTGGCTGGAGCTGTTTCCATACCACACTGAGATGCACTGAGTCAATACACTTTCTATGGTCCCTGCATAGAAAGTTTTCAGGATTGTTGGTGAGACCCTGAATTTCCTCAGCTGTCGCAGATGGTACAGTCTTTGCCTGGCTTTCTTAACCTGTGTTTGGATGTGTGTAGTCCAAGTCAGGTCCTCGGAGATGTTTACACCGAGGTACTTGAAGCTGCTTACTCTCTCCACAGGGGTCCCGCTGATCACAAGAGGAGTGTAGGGCAGCAGGTGTCTCTTTCTGAAGTCCACAATCAGCTCTTTAGTTTTGCTCATGTTCAGAGAGAGACAGTTGTCCTGGCACCATGATGTAAGTCTCTCCACCTCATCCAAGTATGCGCTCTCATCATTGTTGGAAATGAGGCCCAGAACCACAGTATCATCAGCAAATTTGATAATAGATGTGGATCTGTGAGAGGACCCGCAGTCATGTGTGTAGAGAGAGTAGAGCAGGGGACTCAGGACACAACCCTGCGGGGCTCCTACGTTCAGGGTGATGGAGTTGGAGGTGAACTGGCCTACCTTCACCACTTGAGGTCTGCGGGTGAGGAAATCTTGAATCCAGTCGCAGAGTGAAGTGTTTAGGCCGAGGTCTGAGAGTTTGACAGCTAGCTTGGTGGGGACTATAGTATTGAAAGCTGAGCTATAGTCTATGAATAGCAGTCTTGCATAGTTCCCATTGCTGCTATCAATGTGTGTGAGGGAGGAGTGGAGAATGTGAGAGATGGCATCATCAGTTGATCTATTGGAGCGATAAGCAAACTGAAGAGGGTCCAAAGTAACAGGGATGGATGAGCTAATGTGGCTCTTAACAAGTCTCTCAAAAACCTTCATGACTATTGATGTGAGGGCCACTGGACGATAGTCATTCAGGCAGGAGGGTTTATTGTTCTTAGGCACAGGGATGATGATGGATTTTTTAAAGGAGGTGGGAACTACAGAGGTAGCAAGGGACTCGTTGAAGATAGAAGTGAACAAACCAGCAAGCTGATCAGCGCATGATCTCAGAACCCGGCCTGTGATCCCGTCAGGTCCAGCCGCTTTCCTGATGTTCACTCCCTTTAGTGCCCTCCGAACCTCGTCCTCCGACACGGTGATCACATGATTCTCGCTTCTCTGCCTGCTGCTTCCTGACGCGCTGCTCGGCAGAGCCGCGCTGCCGCCGTTGCAATCAAAGCGGCCGTAGAAGGTGTTTAATTCGTTGGCCAGCGACGGATCTGCACTCACCTCCGCGGAGGATTTGTTTCCAAAGGCACAGATGGTCCTTAGTCCCTGCCACATGCGTCGAGAGTCATTGAGCTGAAAATGAGACTCAATTCTCTCTTTGTAACGATGTTTGGCGGCACTTACTGCTCGTCTGAGAGCATAACACAATGCTTTGTACACGCTCATATTCCCAGACAAAAGAGCCTCGTTGTATGCGGCAGTGCGTTTGTTAACCGCATCACGGATTGTTCGGTCCACCCACGGTTTCTGATTAGGGAAAGTCCTTACAGTAATCGTTTCTGTAGCTTGTTCGGTAAGTGTGTTTACAAAGCTCACTACTACATCTGTGAACTCGCTGACGTCAGATGAGCTCGCCCTGAACATGTCCCAGTCGACGTCATCAAGAGCCGCCTGTAGCATAGCTTCAGAGTGGGAGGACCAGCGCGTCACTTCCCTCTTCACTGGGGGTTCCTGTGTGAGCCTTTGTTTATATTCCGGTGTGAGGAAAATGGCGGCGTGGTCCGATTTACAAAAAGCCAGTAGTGAGCGGGCCTTGTAGGCATTCTTAAACAGAGTAGCAGTGATCCAGTGTATTCGGTCCTCTAGTTGGACAGGATACATGCTGGTGAAAGTTCGGCATGACCTGCCTGAGGTTGGCTTTGTTAAAATCCCCCGCTATGATAAAGGCAGTGTCAGGATGTTTGTTAATGTAGCCGCTGATCACGTCGTGAAGTTTAGACAAAACCAAGCCGGTGTCTGCCTGAGGTGGAATGTAAGCAGCAGTAACGATGACCGCGGAGAACTCGCGGGGTAAATAGAATGGGCGGCAAATAATGGATAGATGTTCCAGATGAGGCGAGCAGGATCGCGACAGAGAGGAGATATTCCTGGGGTCACACCATTTCTTGTTAGTCATGAAACACACTCCACCACCTTTGGATTTACCGGCCTCGGCTGTTCTGTCCATCTGTAAAACAGAGAAGTTGTCAGACGGCGTTACAGCAGTGTCCGGAACCGAGGGCGTGATCCATGTTTCAGACAAACAGATGATGTTACAGTCCCTTATGTCCCGTTGGAAACTTATCCTGGCACTAAGATCGTCCATCTTATTCTCCAAGGATTGGACATTAGCGAGCAAAATGCTCGGTAAAGGAGGACTGTGAGCCCTTTTCCTCAATCTGTTTCGAATACCAGCGCTATTTCCATGGTGTTTTTTGTTCCGTCTCCTGTGTCCTTTGTTCTCCGCGTTCCGAAGAATCTCAAGAGGCCACGATGGATTCGGTGATAAAGTGTCCTGAACCAGGTTAGTGAAGCAGTTTCCAATGTCCAACAGTGTACTTTTGTCGTAGGTGATCAGTGCCGACGTTGTGTGTGTAAAAAGAGAAATCAAAAGTAAGTAAAAAAGTAAATAAAAGCATAGTCTTAGCGGAGCGACCCGGACGGCGGCCAAACATAGCAGCGCCATCTTGGAGCTCCACACTTCAGCCATTGTAAGGCCATGATTGACAACATGGTCCACAATTATTTCATCTGATATGCACCTCTGTCCTTGGCCTCTTCTGCCTCTTCCTCTATTTTGCCTCTGTACCCTTCCACCATGCATCCTTACTCCTCTTCTTCCTCTAGGCTGTTGACCCTGATCGTTTCCTGGATGTTCATCCACTGTCAGAATTTGTAACTTTTGTGTTGTCCTCTGTATATATATGCTTTCCAATTGAAGATTCATGAGATGAAGCTTTGAGCTATTTCAGAGAACTGGTATATACAGGTGCATCTCAATAAATTAGAATGTCGTGGAAAAGTTCATTTATTTCAGTAATTCAACTCGAATTGTGAAACTCGTGTATTAAATCAATTCAATGCACACATGAAGTAGTTTAAGTCTTTGGTTCTTTTAATTGTGATGATTTAGGCTCACATTTAACAAAAACCCACCAATTCACTATCTCAACAAATTAGAATACTTCATAAGACCAATTAAAAAAAAACATTTTTAGTGAATTGTTGGCCTTCTGGAAAGTATGTTAATTTACTGTATATGTACTCAATACTTGATAGGGGCTTCTTTTGCTTTAATTACTGCCTCAATTCGGCGTGGAATGGAGGTGATCAGTTTGTGGCACTGCTGAGGTGGTATGGAAGCCCAGGTTTCTTTGACAGTGGCCTTCAGCTCATCTGCATTGTTGGGTCTGGTGTCTCTCATCTTCCTCTTGACAATACCCCATAGATTCTCTATGGGGTTCAGGTCAGGCGAGTTTGCTGGCCAATCAAGCACAATAACACATGGTCATTGAACCAGCTTTTGGTACCTTTGGCAGTGTGGGCAGGTGCCAAGTCCTGCTGGAAAATGAAATCAGCATCTCCATAAAGCTTATCCGCAGAAGGAAGCATGAAGTGCTCTAAAATTTCCTGGTAGATGGCTGAGTTGACTGTGGACTTCAGAAAACACAGTGGACCAACACCAGCAGATGACATGGCAGCCCAAATCATCACTGACTGTGGAAACTTCACACTGGACTTCAGGCAGCTTGGATTCTGTGCCTCTCCACTCTTCCTCCAGACTCTGGGACCTTGATTTGCAAATGAAATGCAAAATTTACTTTCATCTGAAAAGAGGACTTTGGACCACTGAGCAACAGTCCAGTTCTTTTTCTCCACAGCCCAGGTAAGATGCTTCTGATGTTGTCTCTGGTTCAGAAGTGGCTTGGTAGCCCTTTTCCTGAAGACGTCTGAGCATGGTGACTCTTGATGCACTGACTTCAGCTTCAGTCCACTCCTTGTGAAGCTCTCCCAAGTGTTTGAATCAGCTTTGCTTGACTGTATTCTCAAACTTGCGGTCATCCCTGTTGCTTGTGCACCTTTTCCTACCCAAATTCTTCCTTCCAGTCAACTTTGCATTTAATATGCTTTGATACAGCACTCTGTAAACAGCCACAGCTTTCAGTAATGACCTTCTGTGACTTACCCTCTTTGTGGAGGTGTCAATGTTCGTCTTCTGGACCATTGCCAAGTCAGCAGTATTCCCCATTATTGTGGTTTCAAAGAACAAGAGATACCCAGAATTTATACTGTATGGATGGTCATTTATTGAAACTCAAATGTAAATATTTTAATATTTTGAGATACTGATTTTTGACTTTCATGAGCTGTAAGCTCTAATCATCAAAATTAAAACAAAAAAAAACTTTTGAAATGTTTTACTTTACATGTAATGAATCTAAAATATATGAAAGTTTCACTTTTTGAAATAAGTTACAAGAAAAAATGAACTTTTTCACGACATTATAATTTATTGAGATGCACCTGTAATTGGTTGATCTATATTCTCTTCATTAGTGAAAGTCAAGAGTCACTTGCACGATTCATGGCAAATTTACAAAAAGTCTATTAGAAATGTGTAGAAAATAAGCTTGACAGTTTATGCTAGATCAACCATTTTGCATTTAATGACTTATACGATGAACTAATGACTAGATGTTTTGAGGGGTAAGACTTTTGCACAGAGAACTATATAATAGATTTTGAGCAACATGATATTAGTAACTGATAATGTAGGAAACCACAGACAAATGTGCATAATCAGTTGCATGAATGTACCAAAGCAATCACAACTTGTTCAAAAGAATGAAAAACTGCTTTTATGATGTATACAATTGACTAGATGATGTGGAGGTTGAACAAGTATTTTTGAAAATGTTATTTCTGATCTGAGAAATGCATCAAAACGACTGAGAAAAACTGTAATGCACCAGTCAAGAAATGTTAGATGAGTAACATTATTGGGGAAGTCGTGGCCTAATGGTTATAGAGTCGGACTCGTAACCCAAAGGCCACAGGTTCGAGTCTCAGGACTGGCAGGGATTGTCGGTAGGGGGAGTGAATAACCAGCACTCTCTCCACCCTCAATACCACGACTGAGGTGCCCTTGAGCAAGGCACCGAACCCCCAACTGCTCCCTGGGCGCTGCAGCATAAATGGCTGCCCACTGCTCCGGGTGTGTGTTCACGGTGTGTGTGTGTTCACTGCTGTGTGTGTGCACTTTGGATGGGATAAATGCAAAGCACTAATTCCGAGTATTGGTCACCGTACTTGGCCACACGTCACTTTCACCTATTGCAATTGCGTGTGTCGATGCTTACGTTCTAAAATCACTCAGGTTGGTAGTTATTTCAGGGATGACCTTTCAAGATTATTCATGGAGCTCACTGTGTTTAGAAGCCTTATGCTGTTTTGACAATGCTGCCCGTCTAGTGTTAGAGTAAAGTTAGTGAAGGAACAATACTGAGATTTGAGATATGAAAGATATAAATTACACAAGTCCTGCCTGTGGGTCTTTTTTAGCTAAATCATTATTATGTTTGCATTTAAATCTTGGAAAGTAAAAAAAAAAGGTACTCAATATTTTTTGCTTTTGCTAATGCTTAAGCCAACAAACTCAGTGCCTTGGGTTTGTGTATGTAGTTTACAACATGTACTACAATGATATTCAGGTTCAAAATAAACAAAAACAAAACAAAACAAAATTAGGCCACATATTGTACAACCCCAAATCAGAAAAAGTTGGGACAGTATGGAAAACGCAAATAAAAAAAGAAAGTAGTGATTTCTAAATTTACTTTGACTTGTATTTCATTGTAGACAATATGAACACAAAATATTTCATGTTTTGTCTGGTCAAATTCATGTCATTTGTAAATATACATCCTTTCCTGTCATTCAGACCTGCAACACATTCCAAAAAAAGTTGGGACAGTAAAGCATTTACCACTTTGTAATGTTGCCATTCCTTTTCACAACACTTAAAAGACGTTTAGGGACTGAAGACACCAAGTGATGAAGTGTTTCAGGTGTAATTTTGTCCCATTCTTCCTGCAAACAAGTCTTAAGGTGGGCAACAGTACGGGGTCTTCGTTGTCGCATTTTGCGCTTCAAAATGCGCCACACATTCTCTATTGGAGACAGGTTGGGACTGCAGGCAGGCCAGTCAAGTACCCGTACCCTCTTCCTCCGCAGCCAGGACTTTGTAATGTGTGCAGAATGTGGTTTTGCATTGTCTTGTTGAAATATGCATGGACGTCCCTGGAAAAGATGTCTTCTTGAAGGCAGCATATTGTGCTCCAAAATCTCTATGTACTTTTCAGCATTAATGGTGCCATCACAGGTAATGGTGCAAGTTACCTTTGCCAAGGGCACTGACACAACCTCATACCATGACAGACCCTGGCTTTTGGACTTGTTGCTGGTAACAGTCTGGATGATCCTTTTCTTCTTTGGTCCGGAGCACACGGCGTCCATTCCTCCCAAAAAATACCTGAAATACTGATTCATCTGACCACAGTACACGTTTCCACTGTGTGATGGTCCATCCCAGATGCCTCCGAGCCCAGAGAAATCGACGGCACTTCTGGACACTGTTAACATAGGGCTTCCTTTTGGCACAGTACAGTTTTAACTGGCATTTGTGGATGTAACTACGTATTGTGGTACTTGACAAAGGTTTGCCAAAGTAGTCCTGAGCCCATTTGGTGATATCGCTTATAGATGAATGACAATTCTTGATGCAGTGCCGCCTGAGGGATCGGAGATCACGGTTGTTCAGCTTAGGCTTGCGCCCTTGTCCTTTATGCACTGAAATTCCTCCAGATTCCTTGAATCTTTTAATTATGTTATGCACTGTTGAAGGTGAAATATCCAAATCTCTTCCTATCTTTCTTTGAGGAGCATTGTTTTTAAACATTTCAATAATGTTCTCACATATTTGTTGGCAAACTGGCGATCCTCGGCCCATCTTTGCTCCTAAAGGACTAGACCTTTCTTGGATGCTGCTTTTGTACCAAATCATAATTACAATCACCTGTTGACATCAACTGTTTCAAATCACATCATTGTTTAACCAATTTACCTCATTACTAGCCCTAAATTACTCCTGTACCAACTTTTTTTGGAATGTGTTGCAGGTCTGAATGACAGGAAAGGATGTATATTTACAAATGACATGAAGTTGACCAGACAAAACATGAAATATTTTGTGTTCATATTGTCTGCAATGAAATACAAGTCAAAGTAAATTTAGAAATCACTACTTTCTTTTTTTATTTGCGTTTTCCATACTGTCCCAACTTTTTCTGATTTGGGGTTGTAGATTTCTGCTTGATATCATTGCAAGTTGCGTCACTAAATCTAAATTGCAAAAATAATGATTTTTTTAAACAGGTTTCCCGAAAACTCCCACTTTATATAATGTTGGTCAAACAAACAGATGTTACTTGTGTTGGGCTGGCCGGGATGCTCAAACAAACAGAGTAATGTTTTGAGAGCACTTTACAATCACACTGTTTCGCTTTTCGGGAAAATCAGCCCACAAATGTTTGCAGAGAACTGCTTACAAGCTGGGAAAGCAGTTAAAGTATTTTAACACTGAAAAAAAATACACAATTGTATATAATTACAGTGTGAAGTATGGTGTAAAATCCCATATTAACTCCCCTTTATCAGGCATCATAACTATTTTTACGTCTGTGTTTTACCTCTCTTTTACTTCTCCCCTATTGCTTTGATAGTATTTGAAGCACAAGTATAATCAGTAGCATCATGGTATTATTCGTTGTGCTTGAAACCATGACATCACCAATCTTTCCTCCTCCCTTATAGACACGGATCGTCTCAAAGGGTGGAAATCAGTTTCTGTTTATCTGTTCTACTCAATCATTTTGACATTCATCACTAGAAGTTTCAGTTTCACCTCTTTTGTTTTGCTTTAATAAACCATATCTCTGATAACTGAATGTCATGACACAATATAGGCCTACATGATTAGAAAATTCCTCATATCCTCTTCGACTGTGTTTTGCTGACCGTTAAAGGGTTAGTTCCCCAAAAATGAAAATTTTGTCATTAATTACTCACCCTCATGTTGTTCCAAACCCGTAAGACCTCCGTTCATGTTCAGAACACAAATTAAGATATTTTGATGGATTCTGAGAGCTCTCTGACCCTCCCATAGACAGCAAGTGTCCTTACACGATCAAGGTCCAGAAACGTAGCAAGGAGATGGGTAAATAATCCATGTGACATCAGGGGTTAACCCTTTAAACTACACTTGTAGGTTTTTGCATCTGTTAAAATATGTTTGCATTGTCCCAAATAAGACTAGACTTGTTAGGGATATGGTAGAAATTAGCAGTGGCTTTTTGACTGCTATCTGGTGGCTTTGCAAATATCCAGGCCAACACTGATGAACCTTTGGGTTTATCTTCGATTACCTACTTTGTAATCTGATTTATCAACCTGGAATATGTTTCCTATATAATTCATTGCACGTGAGTTTGTGTGTGTGTGTGTGTGTGTGTGTGTGTGTGTGTGTGTGTGTGTGTGTGTGTGTGTGTGTGTGTGTGTGTGTGGGGGGGGGGGGGGGGGGCACCTGGATGGTAAGCATCTGATAAGGGGAAGAGAGGGCGCTGGCCTTCCAGGTGGCACTGCATATGTATTAGCGGAAAAGGAAAATGATGATGAACTTGAGGACATGGCGAGAGGAATAAATGCTGTGCACATTATGCATTTTTTTAAAATTCACAGAATAGACCTTAGTCTGGGTAGCTACATATTTAATTTTTGACAGGAATAAAAACTAGACATGTGGGGGATAGAAGCACAGTGTTTATAAAACAAAAACAGTTTAGTTGACAAAACTTTATAAACAGTTTTGAAAGTTGTGAGCTGTGAAAATTACATGTGATCTAGGACCTTTATACAGTGCATGGCATTGTAAAGATTGTAAGTCTCTATCACAACCTTGTTTAAATTCAATATGGCATAAACCCTAATTAAGGTCCTAATTAAATTAAATAAATAAAAAAAATGCTCCTTTTTTTGAGAAATGTCCAGTCATTCAAAAATACATAAAGAATGTAGTTCATACATACAATGACCTGAATACACCTCTTCTTTAAATATAGAGATTTTTTATTTTTTTTAAGGAAAAAAGTAAAGGTGATACAACTGTCTGGATTAATTTAATGTAGAATAATGTAATGTTAATATGTAATAATATTTGAGAATGATTAAAAAAAATAAGGATAATAGGGAAAAAAGCATGTTTTACATTAAAAAATATTTAAATTTAGGGTTTAATGATTAAAATGTGTAAACAGATAAAAATATAAGTTGTTATGTTTATTTCTGAAGTTTGACAGTTGTGGTCTCTAAATTTGGCCACTTTTTGTGAAACATGTAATTTAGGTTCAGTTGCAATATTTTCATTTTAATTCAATTCATATAATATACGTATATAATTTTGAAGGTGTATAGAATACTACTAAATATTTTGAGGCCATGAACAACAGGCAAACTGGCTTTTCAGTTAAAGTGGGCCATCATTTATCGCAAAATGATCCTGCAACTTCATAAGAAACTATCAAATTAAAAAAGCACCCTGTTTATTAATAAATATTATAAATTCAGATTCTAAGGTTTAACAAACCCAAAGACAGGCTATGAGTAAAAGTCAAATATATGTGGCTGTTGTTTTGACATTAAATTTGCACACTGTAAATGTAACAGAATATTGATAAAAATTAACTCAAACTTATTTCTTCATTTAAAGAAACAGTGTTCCTTTAATTTGAGCCTGTACATATACTGTACAATCAAGCCTTAATGACCCACAGTGCTTTTCTGAGAAGTTGGCATGTGCATTTTCAATTCTAATTTTAAAATAATTAAATTTTTCATAATCTTGATAAGAACACTCTCATTTGTCAACCCCATTTGTGTTTCTAAAGCCAGTTAGTCTGTCATCAGAATCTTTACAGGCCATCGATAGTGACCACAACTGTCAAACTTCAGAAAGCACAAAGAAATAGACTCAAAGCTATCACATGGCCTCAGATGACTTGCAATATGAGTCATATGCTGCTTTTGCAATGTTTTTAACCTGAGGTTAATCGTGTGCTACCCAGAGGTCAGGACATCTCTTTAGGCGAAAGCTCCCAGCATTACCCTCTAAACAAACAATCTCAGGAGCTCTGAGTGCCACACCTAACGGAGCAGGTTTCACTACAAAAGCCAACTGGAAAAAAGAGGCAAATCCCGAACAAGTGAAACGGAATGAAACGGAAGGGATTCTGTAGAGTTCTGACCTGGGAATCTGGGAGAGGCCAACCAACCACCCAGGAGACTTGCTCGGTTCATGCCGCGCAAGCGTACATGCGTCTTTACATTGTGTTCAACATCCCCCCTCGACTACTATTACTAACATCATACAATGAGTACATCCTTAGTGATGCTGCTGTGTTTGTGGGTGTGTTGTCAGGGAGTGCGGAGATCTTGGGCAATACGGAAAGCCCTTTATTTGCCTTGGCTGAAGAGGAAGCAAGTAATTAGACAGAAACGACGCGGGAGTATTGCGTCGGCCCAAAGTTCCACCTCAGTGTCACTGTCCCTCCGTCTCATTGTTTTAGCGTTTCGGTTTGACCTTTCATAAGTCAGCCTGTAAAACTCATATCCTTGTCGAGCGATCGCACGTTCGTATGTGTTTGGATGTTGTCACTGTTCACAATGGGACTATGATGTGTCATCAAACATGAAGGAACTTCCACAATGATAGCAGTTTATGTGGAATAGTTTGGTCATCCGGTGACGATCATCGCTCTCCAGGCTAGTTTATTGTGTCAGGGGTATTCCAGTTTATGAGTCAGTATTTGCATAATCTGTCATAATATGAGATGTGAGATAGATGGGAAGTGAGTGAGAGAGAGAGAGAGCAAGAAATAAAGAGAGACAGATTGAATAGGAATGAATAGCTTCAGTAAATATAGCTGTATACTTGGGTCAATGACTAAGTGTGTGCATTATGAAGAAAAGCAGAAATATTTTTTTTAAATTCTACTTGACAATGCATGTGCCTGTTTTGATACTCAGTATTTAGATTGGTTTCATGTGCATTCAACAAAAGTTTATATTTAATAATATATAAGAATAATAAAAACTAAATTAAATTAAAAAAATAATTATAAAGTAAAACTAAAGACATTACAAAAAAGTGTTACTTGAAATAAAATACATAATGTAAAATACATAAATAAAATTAATCTAGTTGCCAAGGCAACATTTATGATTTTTATTTAGTTTAACTTAATGTACAAAAGTAATTAAAATGAAAAACTGCAAAGACATATTTTTTTATTTAATGGTCAAATGTTTTTCAGGCAAACAGTGAAACAGCTTATCAAAATGAATTTTAAATCACAAATCATTAAATCATTAACTGTGTATTTAAGCCATTGTATTTATGAATTGCATTTATAAATGGTTTTTACTTACACGTACAAATGTAATTGCATTAGATAAAAAATATCAAAACCTATTCAGTAAACTAATATCATGAATACCGAGTATAAAATATCATACTGACCTGACATTTTGCATGCCGCATACACTATAAAAATATTTTTGGAGATTAAAGTATGTTTTGCGAGAAAAAATCATTTCAGTATTTATTTATACTTCAAACTTTCATGTTTAATTAAATGCATACTTGCCGGTTTCTGAGAAAAAACGGAGTAAAACCTTTTTGTTTTTTCAGTGTATTTGGATTAAATGAGCGACTTTGATACTAACTTGTCAATTAAGTAATTACAAAAATGCTTGAGAAAACTGGGGATGGTTCTGAGAAAAAGTTTATGCAGCATTTGTTTGTAGATGCTACGTTGGGTCCATATTTTTTTTATCTAATGAAATTCATACACATATCCAAATGCTTTCTGGTGTTGTTGTACTGTATGTGCATGTGTGCAAATACTGTATGACCTAGTCATCCCTGCAATATCCATATCTCTATGTTTTCCATAAGAGGGGGTTTAAGGAAGAGTGAATCAGTGTGAGAGAATGGACGAGGTAAATGAGCAGGAAGAGAGAGAACATGTGGGTGGACGTAGGCATAGAAAATCTCAGATAAATGCAGTGCATCTCTCTATCTCTCTTTCCCTCTCCAACTACTGCATATAGTAGAGAGTGTGGTGTAAAACTCGGGCCAGGCCCAGTAGATTAATGTTTGTGCTGTGCTGGGGGTAAGCGTGGGTTCAGCACAGGGCTATTCTGATCCTAGATAAGCGTTTCAGCAAAACTGCTCCCGCAGGCTAATTCCCTTTTCCTTTTCCTACACCGTATGGAAAGCCGGCTGTGCCAGTTAAGTGTATAGCTGAAAGTAAGTTTCCTTATGTCCTGTGCTAAAGGATGTATGCAGTAAAGTTACAGCCTTGTTTATAGTTAGCATTTTATGTAATCAGACAGCATTTAAGTCATCATCAGAAAGCAAAAGAAAAGAAGCTTTATGCTGCCATCTATACCTTGATTAATTTAAGGCAGTAATACATGTATCTTTTACAGGGAAGGCAATCCCATAATGCAGTGCAACGAGTTGAGTGAATACATAGAGTGCTGCAGGGATGATATTATTTTGTAGGCCCAAAACCAGAAAGCAAATGAGGACAGTAGAAGCAATAAATCACATTCACCCAATAATATGTAAGTGCTGTGGCAAGTCTCGGTTAGCCTAACGCAGTGCACATATAGGATTTGTTTATTTTATTTATTTAAATAATAAATAAAAAGACAACAAGTAGATAAAATTGGAATAGAATACTAGTGTTAGAGGGTCAAGTGTCGATGGAAGAGATATATCTTTAGCCATTTTTTGAAGACGGCTAAGGACACAGCTGCTCAGATCGTGTTGGGCAGGTCATTCCACCAGCAGGGAACAGTTAAGGTGAAAGTCTGTGAAAGCGATTTTGTGCCTCTTTGGGATGATACTACAATGTGCCATTCACTTGCAGAATGCAAGGTTCTGCAGGGCACATAAGTCTGAAGTAGTGAATTTAGGTGGTGCAGAGCCAGTGGTTGTTTTGTAGGTAAACATCAATGCTTTAAATTTTATGCAAGCAGCTATTGGTAACCAGTGCAAATTGAAGAACAGAGATGTGACATGCACTCTTTTTGGCTCATTAAAGACTAATCTTGCAGCCGCATTCTAGATTAGCTGTAACGGTTTGATTATATTGGCTGAAAGACCTGCCAATAGAGCATTGCAATATTCCAGCCTGGACAGAACAAAAGCTTGAACAGAAAGTCGCGTAGCATGTTATGAAAGAAAGGGCCCGATATTCCTAATGTTCTATAAAGCAAATCTGCAAGACCATGAAATTCTAGCAATGTGGTCTGAGAAAGTCAGCTGATCATCAATCAAAACTCCAAGGTTTCTGGCTGTTCTCGAAGGAATTATGGTTGATGCGCCTAGCTGAATGGTGAAATTGTAATAAGTTATGGGTTTGCTGAAACCAAGCTTCGTACTTATCTGACTGCCATCAATTCGTAGCAGTGAATGAAGAGGTATCATATCGATCACAAGTGCAGTATGGAGTTCCTCAAGGCTCAGTACTAGGGCCGTTACTTTTCACGCTTTATATGTTACCCTTGGGAAATATCATTAGGAAACACGGGGTTAGCTTTCACTGTTATGCTGATGATACTCAGCTCTATATTTCTTCACGGCCTGGTGAAACACACCAAATTGAGAAACTTATGGAATGCATAGTCGATATAAAAAACTGGATGACGAGTAATTTCTTACTGCTAAATTCTGAAAAAACAGAGGTGTTAATTATCGGACCTAAAACCCCCACAAGTAATAACCTAGAACACTGTCTAACACTTGATGGCTGCTCTGTCGATTCTTCGTCATCAGTCAGGAATCTAGGTGTGCTATTTGATAGCAATCTCTCCTTTTAGAGCCACGTTTCTAGCATTTGTAAAACTGCATTATTTCATCTTAAAAAATATATCTAAACTGAGACCTATGCTCTCAATGTCAAATGCAGAAATATTAATTCATGCGTTTATGACCTCAAGGTTAGATTATTGTAATGCTTTATTGGGTGGTTGTTCTGCACGCTTAATAAACAAACTACAGATGGTTCAAAATGCAGCAGCTAGAGTTCTTACTAGAACCAGGAAGTATGACCACATTAGCCCGGTTCTGTCAACACTGCACTGGCTCCCTACTAAACAATGTATAGATTTTATCTATGATTGTTAATTACTTATAAAGCCCTGAATGGTTTAGCTCCTCAGTACTTGAGCGAGCTCTTATCACATTATAGTCCTTGATGGCCACTGCATTCTCAAAATTCTGGCCATTTGATAATACCTAGAATATCAAAATCAACTGCGGGCGGCAGATCTTTTTCCTATTTAGCGCCCAAACTCTGGAACAATCTACCAAACACTGTTCGGGAGGCAGAAACACTCTGTCAGTTTAAATCTAGATTAAAGACCCATCTCTTTAACCTGGCTTACACATAACACACTAATACACTTCTAATATTCAAATCCGTTAAAGGATTGTTAGGCTGCATTAATTAGGTCAACCGGAACCGGGAACACTTCCCACAACACACGGTGTACTTGTTACATCGTAAGAAGATTGACATCTTACGCTAATATTAGTCTGTTTCTTTCTTATTCCGAGGTCACTGCAGTCACCAGATCAGATGGTGGATCAGCACCTAGAGATGACCTCTACAGCCCTGAACATCAGCGGAGACCAGGACACCTAGATGAGCCCCAGAAACAGATCCCCAGTGAGGACCCCGCCACCTAGACAGCCATCGGGAAAAGACTACTGGAACCAGTTGAGCCCTTACAATCTGACTTTGCAGCAGTTGGAATTGAACTGCTAGGTCGTCTGGCCAGAGGAGAAATGGCCCCCCGACTGAGTCTGGTTTCTCCCAAGGTTTTTTTCTCCGTTCTGTCACCGATGGAGTTTTGGTTCCTTGCCGCTGTCGCCTCTGGCTTGCTTAGTTGGGGACACTTCATTTCCAGCAATATCGTCGACTTGATTGAACAGAAACTTTTTGAACTGAACTGAGCTGGACGATGCCATCACTGAATTCAATAATGAAATGCCTTTAACTGAAAATTGAGTGTTTAATCTTGTCATTTTACATTATTGACACTATTTTCCTATTTTGATATTGTGCAGTTGCTTTGACACAATTTGTATTGTTAAAAGTGCTATATAAATAAAGGTGACTTGACTTGACTGACAAGCAGTTCTTTCTTGGCAAGGTTGAGTTGAAGGTTATGGTCCTTCATCCAGCAAGAAATGTATGTTAGACGAGTTGAGATGCGAAGCAGCTATCGTCGGATCATCAGGATGGAATGAGAGGTAGAGTTGAGTGTCATCAATATAGCAGTGATATGAAAAGCCATGTTTCTGAATGACAGAGCCTAATGATGCCATGTTTTTCAGTTCCTGAGAAAGGCAGAGCACAACACGCTCAAGTATTTTTGCAAAGCATTTCAGAATCTTTGTTTCCAACATCCTGATGTCAGTGTTTTTGAATTATTATTATTTTATTTTTTTTGGGGTTAAATGCCTAAAATAATGTCAATATATTTTCATGTTTTATTCTACAACATAAAATATATCAGTAATACCCACTTGCTAACAAGTGGCTAAATGGGACTACAGATGTTGTCAAGGACTTTAAACTTCATCACAGCGAACAGTTACACTCATCCACTCACTAGTTGCTTTCACAGCCTCATTGTGTTTATAATCATGCTCTTGCAAACTATTTTAACTCAATCTTTCAGTGAAAATGTTTTTAAATAAAAACTAAAGGAGCTATCGGAGGCTTAGTGATGTGACGTTGAAGTCATGTGACTGTGGTTTAGTTAGCTTATAGCTTTAAGATGGTGGACAATGCATGTATAATATATATATATATATGTATATACATACATATATGTATGTATATAATTCCAGAATTAATATATTCTATGAATATTTAATACACGTAAAGGAACACTCCACTATTTTTGAAAATAGGCTAATTTTCCAACTCCCCAAGAGTTAAACAGTTGAGTTTTACCGTTTTTGAATCCATTCAGCCGATCTCCAGGTCTGGCGGTAGCACTTTTAGTGTAGCTTAGCATATATCATTGAATCTGATTAGACCGTTAGCATCTCGCTCAAAAATTACCAAAGAGTTTCGATATTTTTCCTATTTAAAACTTGACTCTTCTGTAGTTACATCGTGTACTAAGACTGACGGAAAATTAAAAGTTGTGATTTTCTAGGCCGATATGGCTAGGAACTATACTCTCATTCTGGCGTAATAATCAAGGAACTTTGCTAAAACTAATATCTGATGATAAAAACTATGACGAAATTTATGCCGCATCTTCCTTAACAAGACGAGACTGGACTAAAATGTTATTTGAGGACTACCGGACATTCAAAATACATCCTATAGGCTTAGTTAACATCTTGTCTTTCAAAATGTGCATCTCTGTCATTGGATAAGGGGCGTTTGCATATCTAGTCTCAGTATGGCAGCCGCAGTGGACCTATAGGCTACCAAAATGCGAACTAGCGATTTGAAACAATGGCCTCAGCACCCGAAGGGTTAGGGATAGGGTTGACCAGACGTCCCGTTTTTCCCGGGAGTCACAATTCATTGTCGACTAACTTAAAGTTAGTGAAGGCGGGATAGGCGGAATCACGCTGATAGAAGTGCTCTCTCTCGCGCACTCTCCACTTCTTCAGTTCTCATACAGCGCGCGATCAGTTCTCAGTGCTCAGTGCTCAAATACACACACAGCAGTCCAAATGTCTATCGTGTAGAGTCAGAGTATCTCACGTAAATACAGTCGGTTATAGCTTAAGTGAGTGTAAACAGGTGGGTGAAAACTGAATGTGTGTCAGTATTACATGCATACCTTCCGTCTTAAATGACAGCATTCCTAATATCTGTGTCATCAATGTTAACCAAAAAAAGATGTTAAATAAATGTATACTTGTTAAGTAAACCTACTGTATCTGAAAAATGAGTTTAATTTGTATCTCTACCAAAAAATGAAAATGTATTCCAGTTTTTCCAAATTCAATCCTTGATTCAAATTTCTCATAAGCTTAATTGATTTGGTCTAAAAAGAGAAGAATTGATGTCTATTTTTTGTTTGAATATTACATATAAAATAGCTACCAAAATAAATGTTGGTAACTGCAGTTTGACTAAAAGTAATGACTAAAAGTTGACAAAAATGCAATGACTTTTCGTCGACTAAAACTAGACTAAAACTATGACAGACTCAAATGACTAAAATGTGACTAAGACTATTAAGCATTTTTGTCTCAAGATAAAGACTAACTGTGCGTTCACACCGCCGCCGCGAGAGCGTAAATCGCTCTGGTCGCTCTGCCAAACGCTGTAAAAGATGTTGACCTGCCAACGCTTGGTCTTGTAAAAGGAGCCGAAAAGCAAACAAGCATTATCTTGTGCACACACAAGTGTTGTTAACCTCATTAAATATTTGAATTATGGAGTTGATCAATGAAAATTTATAGACAACAATTATAGCATGTTTGCTAACGAAATAAACCAATTTTTGTGTGGTGTGTTTTTTGTTGGTTAAGTGCAAAAATAGTTTATAGGAGTTTACTAGTTCTTTAATTAACTTTAATTTGTGCGCAGATTAAACTGTCCTGGTTGATGTCTTATGTAATTGGTCACATGTTGTTTTGAGGAAATTAATAGCTGTAAAAAAAACCGTTCTACCTAAAATGCTTGGGAACTAATGTCGCCTGAGCTGCGTTCTCTGGATCTCAAGGGAGGACATGACTGGTTGCCGCCGACCGCGTCATGTTAAAAGTTGACTTTTCAACTCTCCTCGATCACTCCAAAACTGCCGCGCCGCTTCGCCGGAGCTCGCCGCCGGCTCACATTGAAAATTTTCTACGCTCTCGCCGCCTGCGGTGTGAACAATATAAATCAAAAATGCCTGCCAAAATTAACTTTGGGGAGTTGGAAAATGAGCATTTTCAAATTTGCAAAGATTAAAATATCAATGTATAGAGAAAACAATAGACAACATTTTTAAAAGTTTTTTAAACAATAGAAAACTTATTGTATATATAATATAATATAATTGTCACAGTCACCAGTTGAACTGCACTGCATTTCCCAGCATCCCTCTGGCCACTCACCTGCACTACGTCATTATCACTCACACCTGACCCCTATCAGGGAATCCTCCACACCTGTTACTACCAATCATGCTCCCTATATAACAGCACTCAATCCAGACACTCATTGTCTGGTCTTGAGGTTACAAGCTCTTCGTCTGTCTTATCACTTATCTGCTGGATCCTTGAGGCCCTGTGGATATCTTCCTCTAGTTGATACTACTGAAGGGAAAGATAAGGATGATTAATTCCTCAGTTTATTAAGCTTCATTGAACTCTGAGTTATATCACTTACCTGTTGAGGTTATCTTCAGTTTGTTTAATAAAGAAGCTTTTACCTTACTCACCCTCGTATGCCTCTCCATCCAATGTGTGACAGAAGACCAGACCTTAAAAGAGAAGGTTTCAGTGGCATGGCTTTTAATAGTGATCCTCCTGAGGAGTACCTGCTCCATCTTCATCAAGACGGTCGTTCTTTGGAGAGTTATGTGGAGGAGTTTGTGGAACATGTCCATTGCGTGAGTTGGAGCGATTCTGTTCTGAATTACATGTTGCTGGATGATGACTTGCTAGTTACCCTTATGCTTCCGGATGCTGGAGAATTGTCTCTGGTGGATTTTGTTAATCGAGTCCTCCAATTAATGGGTTCCAGTTTCTATGTGGGTGAAGCGGACGAAGAATCACATGATGTCTCTCCAGTTCCGTTCTGTGGATCGCTCCAGCTCACCTCAAGCCCCCACCTGAATCCTCCACATCCTTAATCTTCCCTCTACAGATTACTTCCATCCTGATATCCACTCCATCGGGCCCTTCAAAGTCATCACCTATCATGGCCGCTCATCAGTCAAGTTTGCCAGGGGCTCCAAAGCCAAGTCCACCGGCCGCCTACCAATTCAGCTCACCAGCCACACCGAAGTCACCACCTGTTAAGCCCATCAGTCTAGAAGCTACATGCCTGGCCAGTGGTTCAGACCACACCAGTCCTCCGGTGTTGCCCCGAGCCCGGAAGTGGGTTTTGAACAGTGCTGACTTGGGGGCTAAGGTTGCAGACCCTGCTATAGCATCTGTCCGGTCAGTACTGAAATCAGCCTTCCACCCTTCGTTTTCAGCTCCCAAAACCAATCTGGTCCACAGCTCAGAACCTGCAGCCACATCTCACCCAAGCCCGCCGGCCGTCGCTGACTCCAGCCCACCGGCCGCCGCTGACTACAGCCCAGAGCGCCCTCCAGTGCTGGCTACTCGTAAGCGCTTGGTCGTGCCTGCTCCGCGACAGTGCCCTCCGGTGCCTGCTCCTCGACAGCGCCCTCCAGAGCCCACTCCTCACATGTCTTCCAGTGCCTGCTCCACGTAAGCGCAACCCCATTTGTGATCCCAGTCCCGGAGAATCCAGTTCTCAAACCACGGCCAGGAGTGGCAATCCCAGAGAATCCAGTTCTCTTGTCACGGCCAGGAGTGCCGACCCCAGAGAATCCAGTTCTCTTGTCACGGCCAGGAGTGCCGTTCCCAGAGAATCCAGTTCTCAAGCCACGGCCAGGAGTGCCGTTCCCAGAGAATCCAGTTCTCAAGCCACGGCCCAGGAGTGCCGTTCCCAGAGAATCCAGTTCTCTTGTCACGGCCAGGAGCGCCGGTCCCGATCCCGATCCCAGAGAATCCAGTTCTCCAGCCACGGCCAGGAGTGCCGTTCCCAGTTCCCGAGAATCCAGTTCTCAAATCACGGCCAGGAGTGCCGTTCCCAGAGAATCCAGTTCTCTAGTCACGGCCAGAAGAGCCGGTCCCAGTCCCAGAGAATCCAGCTCTCAAGTTACGGCATGCAGTGCCATTCCCAGTCCCAGAGAGTCCAGTTCTCAAGTCGCGACCAGGAGTGTCGATCCCAGTTCCCCGTTGAGCCCAGGAAGGACACCTGATCCCTATTCCAACCCTCCTACATCTTCACTGGTCTCGGCCAGCTCCGAGGAAAAGATGAAAACTCTTAGTGAGGAGGCTCCCCGTTGCTAAGACACAGTCTTTTGAAGACTGTGATTGGTTGGTTGTCCAAGAAGGAAGTAAGAGCGCTTTTAGTAGGGTTTATTATAAGCCTTCACTTTGCAAGCGTAATTTTTCCTGTTTTACCGTTCTCTCTCTCTCTCTCTCACACACACACACACATTATATATGTATATATATTCTTTATTTACATGCTATTTTATAGGAAATGAACGACACAATACGGTTCTGAAAGTGCTGTAACAGACCCAAATCATCGCTATTTTTCCAGTTGCCAAATATGTTAATGTAGTGATTACGTCCATTTCTCTATGGCATTTCTGCGCAGTGTCGGAGATGTTAACATGTCTTTAATAAGATCTCAGATCTAATGAGTGTACAACACATTTCTTCTGCTTCTTCATGTTTCATCCATTTTCTCCACTGCTAAAGAAACCTTAAGCCTCTTAGTCCTCGTCCGTACTCCTAACAATTTCGTCTCTTTAAATTTAAGAGGAAACACCCACATTCTCCTCTTCCTCTCGAGCGCTGAGCTCTCGAGGTTACCAAGACTGGCCCAGAGAGGGTCTCAAATTCCAAGATCCCAGCTCCAGAACCAGTTCTAGTGCTCAAGTTCATGCTAATGCTAACGTCAGTCCTAAAGATCAAAGAAGCCATTCAGGAACCCCTTGACTGTACCGCCTTGACCAGAGAGGTCGTCGGTGAACCTATGGCTTACCCTATTACTGCCTTAGTAATCATTGGTAATCTGTCTGTGGCCTATGTTTCAGCTTCATCTACTCCGCCCTGGTGGGCTTCAGTTCCGCCCTGGTGGGCTTCAGCTTCGTCTGTTTCGCCCTGGTGGGCTTCGGCTTCATCTGCTCCACCCTGGCTGGATTCCTACTCTATTTTCCCTCCATGGATAGCCATTGCATGGACCGGGCACTCCATCCCTCCTGGTTCCTCGTATGCTCCGCGTCTGGAAGCCTGAGTTATATCACTTACCTGTTGAGGTTATCTTCAGTTTGTTTAATAAAGAAGCTTTTACCTTACTCACCCTCGTATGCCTCTCCATCCAATGTGTGACAATTAAGTAATGCTTTCAGACACTTAATTGCATGTTATTTGCAACTGAATGAAAATGTATAGTTTAAATTTATATTAAATGCATTTAGTTGAACTTAGGAGTGTTTTAAACCCACTTACACTAATTACATCTTTATATGTAATTACATAATTATTTGTATTGTCTTTGAAATATGTATAAATTGTAGTTCTGAATGTACTGATTAGCATTTGTATTAATTTGAAATGCACTTTAATGTCATTTCTATTGAAATGGGTATGTCATGTATTTATAATTGTAATGACACATTTGCTTTAGTATGTTAGTCAATGCATCAGAATAAGAACTTCTTTAAATACCACAAATATTAAAACAATGATTTAAAATGCAGTTTAAGGTAAAACTTAAATTGACATTAGTGTACTTAATGTGTCATGAAAATGTCTCTCTTTATGTACACTTAAGTGGCCCTTTATTTTAGTAATATATTATCTGCAAGTACAGTTTTTAAAAATAGATAGACTTAAGATTTGAAGCAAACAAGCACACAATCAATACAATTAGATACACTCCTTTTTTCCTAGGGTATTCAGAAACTTCACATTGATCTTTGAGCTGTTGCTATTATGTGGAAATTTAAACTAACCCAGTGGATTTATTAATTGTTTTGTATCTTTGTGATATTCTGCTTACGTGATGTTTTTGGAAAGATTGAGAATCTCATAAAGGGCCTTTTATTTTAGTAACAAGTGTTTTTAAAAATAGATAGACTTAAGATTTGAAGCCGCCCTCAATACAATTAGTACACTCCTTTTTTCCTAGTCATTATTTTGAGGTTGCTATCAATTTTAGGGATTTATTAATTGTTTTGTATCTTTGTGAATTCACGAGTTTTTGGAAAGATTGAGAATCTCATAAAGTGGCCCTCCGAAATTTTTAGGCTTAAATTCTTAGTCGTGCTTGATTGAAACCAACACCCTTAGTTTCACGTTTATCAATATAACATTACATGTTAAGACATGACTTTTGAAATGATCTGTGAATTACTTGGATATGAACCATAAACAATGAGCTTCATAAGCGTAGGTCGCATCAAGACCATATTTAACACAAGGCCTGGACATCGCTGGCCTAGAAATGCTTTACCACCCAATACAGAAAACCTCATCCCGTAAAAAAGCTGATTCTTGAATCAGTATATGAATGCACAAAGGAACTGCACACCTAAAGCTGTGATTCAGAGTGAAACCTCTCTAGTTACACACTAGAATGATGATAGTGACCCTTTTTTTCTGCATGCTATCTCTGCTGTGTCACTTTAATGGGCACTTGCCAAGATATGTAATGTTATATTGCTTTCAGTGCAAAGACTGGAACATGTTTAAAGAGGCAGCCACCTACAACAACCACACAGACCTGCATGAGTACACTGAAACTGTGACTGCTTGCATCAAAAAGTGCATTGATGATGTGACAGTCACCAAGACCATCACCACACATGCAAACCAAAAGCCGTGGATGACAACAGAGGTTCGTGGGCTGCTAAAGACCAGAGATTTACATTTACATTTATGCATTTAGCAGACGCTTTTATCCAAAGCGACTTACAGTGCATTCAGGCTATAATTTTTTTTTATCAGTATGTGTGTTCCCTGGGAATTGAACCCACAACCTTTTGCGCTGCTAACGCAATGCTCTACCACTGAGCCACAGGAACACTGAGATGAAGCATTCAGATCAGGAGATAAAGCAGCCCTCAAAACAGCAAGAGCCAATCTGTCCTGTGGCATCAAAAATGCAAAACGGTCATATGCTCAAAAAATCAACAATCACTTCACGGACAGCAGAGACACATGGAGCCTGTGGCAAGCCATTCAGACCATCACTGACTACAAGCCCCCGCCACAGGCCTGTGATGATGATCCATCCCTCCCCGATACACTCAACCACTTTTATTCACGGTTTGAAATGCAGAATGACACACCTGCACAAAAACTGCCCACACCTCCCAACAACCAGGCGCTCTGTCTGTCTCCAGCCGACGTAAGGAAGACCCTATCTAGGATTAACCCACGAAAGGCTGCGGGTCCTGACAACATACCTGGCCGTGTACTGAAAGACTGTACTGCACAGCTGACGGATGTACTAACAGATATTTTCAACACCTCGCTGAGCCAGGCAGTCATCCCCAAATCCACAATAATCAGGTACCAAAGAAATCACCTGTGTCCTGTCTAAACGACTACCGTCCCATAGCACTGACTCCAATCATGATGAAGTGCTTTGAGAGGATAGTCATGCACAAAATCAAAACCAGCCTCCCCAACATACTCGATCCGCTCCAGTTTGCATACTGTCCAAACGGCTCTACGAACGATGCAATTTCCTCCACCCGCAACCTGGCTCTTACCCACCTAGAAAATAAAGACTCCTATGTTAGAATGCTGTTCATTGACTTCAGCTCAGCATTCAACACAATAATATCACAACAGCTCATAAATAAACTAAATCTGCTGGGCCTTAACAATTCCCTCTGTAATTGGATCCTGGACTTTTTAACCGGAAGACCTCAGTCAGTCGGCCACAACACCTCGAGCACTACCACACTGAGCAAAGGTGCCCCACAAGGCTGTGTGCTCAGCCCGCTGCTCTTCACGCTGCTGACCCACGACTGCACTGCCAAGTTCAGCCCCAACCACATCATCAAGTTCTCTGATGACACAACAGTGGTAGGTCTCATCAGCAACAATGATGAAATGCACTACAGAGAGGAAGTGGCACAGCTGGCTGAATGGTGTGGCACTAACAATCTGTCCCTCAATGTGGAGAAGACAAAGGAGGTTGTGATGGACTTCAGGAGGAGGAACTACATTGACCACCCCCCACTGACCATCGACAGCTCGACTGTGGAGAGAGTCAGCAGCACTAAATTCCTGGGGGTGCACATCACGGAGGATCTCACCTGGACCACCAACACCATGTCACTCTCCAAGAAGGCACAACAGCACCTACACTTTCTCTGCCAGCTGAAAAGATCAAGTCTCCCACCACCCATCCTCTCCACATTCTACAGGGGCACCATTGAGAGTGTGCTGACCAGCTTCATCACTGTCTGGTATGGGAACTGCAGTGCTGCTGACCGCAAGACCCTCCAGCGGACAGTGAACACGGCTGCAAAGATCATCGGTGCCCCTCTCCCATCCACCCTGGACATTTTCCTTGCACGATGCTCCAGCAAAACCAACAGCATCGTGAAGTACCCCACCTACCCCTCCCACAGTCTCTTCCAGCTCCTACCATCAGGAAGACAGTACCGGAGCATCAGAGCCCGCTCCGCCAGACTGCTCAACAGCTTTTTCCCCCAGGCTGTGAGAGCACTGAACCCAAATCACCCCGCCCTCCTCTGAAACCCCATGCAAACCCCTACCTCCTGAAACATGGACCCCCCCCCCCCTCTCCAAACACCCCCCAACCTTACCACACCAAAGAAAAAACTGTATGAAACTTTTTTGTGCAATTCAAAGTGTGCTACACACAGGTGAGTGGGCCTGTACAAACCACCTGTAGTAACACACTCTCCTCTATGCGCACTAGACACTTTTCACACACTGCTGTTTGTACACAATCCCACAAAAGACTCAGCAATATATGTATGTTTACATGCTCATGCACTACAATCATCTGTTCTACAATCATCTGCACTACATGTACTGTTCCCCAGCCAGCTGCTTGACTAACAATGTTTCTCTCTGCACATGTACAGTATTTATGTGAAGCATTTTTATAGTTTGTATTTTTTATCTTTTATCTTTAGTTGTATAGGGTAAACATTTATATATAGTATACTTTGTACTTAGTCAAAATCTGTCAGTAGGTTAGTTGTGTATAGGTTTATAGTGTTTTACTTCATTGTCGTATGTCTGTATTTATGTAGCACCTTGGTCCTGTGAGGCACGACATTTCGTTCCACTGTATGTCCCCACATGTAGCGGAATGACAATAAAGCTTAACTTGACTTGAACTTGACTTGACTTGATATGTATTCAAGTAGTCAAGCTGCAAGCTAAATGCTAACTGCATTAATGCTATTCAATGGGACAATATAATTAATATGTAATTAAATATTTGTAAATACTATGATTATCAAAATGAAAAATAATATATCAATATTTTATATATCAAATAAATTAAAATATATAAAATATAAAAAATGTCAGATTACATTTAAAGTCATAGTTTAAGCAGAGATTAGGGTTTTTGAATTAATGTATTTATAAAAATATTATTAATATTATAAACACTTTTATAAAACTTTTATAGTGACAAATTATCACTAAATACAAAAAGAAGAAAAAAACTACAATGAATGAATGAATGTTTGATTAGGATGAAAGCAATAAAGTTATTCAGACAAATTATAAATATCTTATAAATAGTATTATTATTATTATTATCATCATCATTATTATTAACTATAAAAACATAAATAATCACTAAATGCAAGAAAAAAACTAGAAAGAATAAATTAATGAAATAATTAATAAATGTTTTTAGCATTAAACTTTTACAGAACTTTTCTGAATGAATATTTTTGTATAATACTAGAATAATATTAATAGTATAAACCCAATAAAAATATCATAAAATATCACTAAATACAAAACAGAAAAAAAAAACTATGAATGAATGAATCTTAAATTAAGGTGACAACATTAAAATTATACAGACAAATTATAAATATTTTTATAATATTATAATAATATTTTATAATATTACTGTTAATATTATAAACTTTATATAAACAAATGAATTAACTGAGTCAAATCAGTGAATCATCTGCGATATTGTTCATTTGTGTAAATTAACAATCTGACCGAACCAATTATACTTTCCAACACAACATAAGTTAGTAGCATTGCTAATTTTAGTTACTTAGAATTATAATAATTATGAGAGCCCATTTCTGTCACCATATCTCACAATTTAGAGTCTTCATCACACAACAGGATTTTATCGCAATATGGCTTATTATAATTATTATTTATTTCAAAGCGACATCATATTTTTACTCTGAGGCGGAAACAGGCTTCTGTAAGTTACTCCACACTGAATGGGAGAAAACTCTCATTTCACTGAATGATTACCAGCATTGTACTGTGTCTAATCTTACTGCACACTGTACTTCATTAATGGGTTTACCACAGGATAAAATAACTACAAAAACCATGAAAATTAGCAACAAGATTCGTACTTAATCTTTGCACAGGATGGTATAATTACAGTAGGATCTCTTTTTTTTCATCCAAAAATGCAAATGCAACAGCTGCTTATTGAAATTCTCACAGTTATTTACTAAAAATAAGCATCCGTGATATGAAAGCTTTCTAGCATGAGAGCGGTCTCATTGCAGCCAATGGTCATCCAGGAACTGAGGCTCATCGTTTGAATCAAACTACCCAGAGTGAGAAGGGGGACATATTTTGCATTCTAATTTTAATTAAATGGAAAGATTAGTGGTTGCATATAATGGAAACTAAAGTTGATGGTTCAAATTATGGTTTGGCTTGAAATCATGGCATTCTTTGCCACAAAATGTCCATAACACTCTTTTTCATTGAAGGGAAGCTATGTCCGTAGCTCAAGTAGAAGGCTTTACTATGCTTTGATTGGATTACAGCTTCAAATCAAAATAATTCATGGCATGATATGACAAAGGAATGTCCATTTCCCAGCTTTCCAAGATAAAGGTTAGAGAGTCAGGAGCAGAAACAGCTCTAATACATTTATTATGTAAGTAACAATGAGTAAACAAGATGCAGTACATACATACTAAACTTATTTTAGGACATATTACAACCATTATAATGGGAATTCAGGTAGTGTGCTACAGTGATGGATAAATTAATATCTTTGAAGACATACAGTGGGGTGCAATAGTCTCAGATTGTTAGACCCCACTGTATATCATTAAATGTTGTTTTTCAACAAAGAGTTGAGACTAATACATTTTCGTTTTTCCTCTAACACTAATGTTTGACAATATTATGTAACAGGTCAAGTTGCAACTTAGGCTCCTTTGAAAAACTTGCCTCTACCTACATTTCTGCAAATATATGCCTATACCTATTTAATCCATTTTACACAAATCATGATTACAGGGCATGTTATTGATTAATGAAGACTTAATTTCATTTGTTTCTTGTAAAAAAAAAAATCATTGGGTGTGTTCACACTAAGGCAGGTTTGATTAAAATTAACTCTTGTGTGATTGCTCTGTTAATGCGATTCAAATGAATAAGCATCAGGCTGAAGGAAATGTGAATTCACATCTGTAGAGGGTGCAGCTCAAACAAACCTTTCAGCTGTGCTGCTGTTCTGGATTGCATTAATAATAGTACACAGGAGTTCAACACTCTTCGGCAATTAAAAAAAAAAAAAAAACACGTCCTCCTGCTTAATCATATGGTTGAATTTGATCATAAAAAATAATAAAATGTAAATAATGTTAATAAAATGGGATTAATTGGAAAGGATATTTGTGTTATTTGACATTAATTATTGGAGTTTTACATCATACTCTGAGTTTGCATTTCACTGTTTTTATTCATTTTGAGGAGTGATATGAGTAAATGCATGTTGACATTTAGTCTAGAACTACAGTAAGCATTATGTTACACAGCGCACACAACAGCGCTTCTGCAATGACTCTTGATTTCTCTCAACATGCAGACAGGTGGGCTGTCAGTCAGTAAATGGGAAAACAAAGTAAATGGTGTTACTTATTTAACTCAGATATTTTCTTGTAAATTAAAAAGTAATGCGTTACTTTACTTATTACTTGAAACAAGTAATCTGATTACGTAACTCGCATTACCTGTAATGTGTTACCCCCAGCACTTTTTGTGAGTTATCAGCTGGTAACTCACAAAAAAGAAAGAAAAAAAAAAACTCAATTTGCACACATACAGCAGCATTGCTTTGGATGTCCAGTAAGTTTGTAAAATATACATTTGGTCAACAATTGGTCTGTGCAAAAACTTAATATTAATTTTACGCATGGTCGTATCACTCAGCTCATCAGTTCTTTGGTCCGAGTATGATTGTAAATAATGTTCAGTTTATTGCATAGTTCAATCGTTTTGTTTCAATATATCATCACACCTCAATATATCGTCAGGAGCTGTGATTATTAATTTTGTCTTGCCTGTAGATGCTTTTGACTCTCAAAGTGACGGTAGCTGTTAACTTGAATTTTATCTTTAATGTTCTTCTGAAGAAAAAAAGTAACCTACGTCTTGGATGATCTTGGAGACATCTTGGAGTAAATGTAAATTTTTGGGTGAACTTTTTAGCACCACTCACTTGACATTTAATTTCCAGACTGCCGTTATATGTACAGTACAACAACCAACATAATAATATGTTGTGGATGAAATTAAATGTTTTTAACACATTTACTGGACATATCACTGTGAAAGTGTCGCAAAACCCACAAGTAGCAATGTAATATAATTTTGCAGAAATGTCGCAACAGGCACATTTGGTAACACTCAGTGTTCGAATCGAGGGGGGCTGGGGGGGGGGGGTCCCGGACCTCCCATAAGCATTGGGACCCCACATAACACCCCAAAAATATATACTAGGGGGGTCCCCTGGTTTTTCAATAAAACTACTTGAAACATGAAACTAGTGAAAATAAAATGAAAGGATTCAATTGCTGTATTAAATTTAGACTAAAAATAGCTCAGGTTGCACTTTATTTTGATAGACAACTAGATAGAAGACATTCTACTAACTATAAGTAACTTTGTAACTAATTGTCAACTAATTCTCATTAATTTGCAACTACATGTCTACTAACTCTCAGAGTAGACTGTTAGAGTAGGTTTAGGGTTAGTAGAATAAGTTGACATATACTTGCAAAGTTTCTCATAGTCAGTATGTTGTATGTTGTGGACCCATCAAAATAAAGTGTTAAAAGATATTAAGCAGACAGTCTACTAATACTCTAATGACTGCTAGTTGACATGTAGTTGCAAAGTTACTTACTGTTAGTAGAATGTCTAAAGTGGACAATCAAAATAAAGTGTTACCATAGTTACATCGTATTTTATTTTTACGTGTTTTTACAGCTTTGCTCATTATAACCAATCACACACGATTGTGTTGAGCTTAGGAATGCAGTGGCCAATCAGATGCGTTCCGATTAATCATCACTGAATTTTGTTTAGACTGAAACTTGCAAATTCCCTCACCATAAGCAACAAAAGTTCAGATGTACGTACAATAAAAGTAAGAGATTTATTTATCATACAGATTATAAGAGGAGTTATGAGTGCTTAAACACTAACTAGACTGACTGTGCTCATATAGAGTGCATGATGCAGTCTAATAAAATGCAGAATGCTGCCAATATTCAAGATATGGTGGCAGAAAATGTATATATTTATATCATTTCATATAGTTAATCAATAGCACACGAAGAGTGAAATTTTTTCGCAAAAATAACAAATGTGATATTGATTTTATCCTATACAACAGTTCAATAAACAAGAAGTTGATATTAATAGACTTACGTTTTACATTTACATTTACATTTAGTCATTTGGCAGACGCTTTTATCCAAAGCGACTTACAATTGGGGAATACATAAAGCGATTCATCTTGAAGAGGCAATCAGACAGAGGAAGTGCTCGTAACACCAAGTCTCAGTCATTGTTCAAATAAGTACAAGCTAGCAAGGGAAGGAGAGAAAGATAAAGGGAAAGGTTTTTTTTTTTTTTTTTTTTTTAAGAACAAGTTTAGGATGAAGTCAAGTAGTGCCGAAAGAGATGAGTTTTCAGTTGTTGCTTGAAGATTGACAGGGATCCAGCATTCCGGATAGGGGTGGGAAGATTATTCCACCATCCAGGTTTTATACACCATAATGCCTATTATTTGCTCTATTTCGCCAACAAAAATGGTTCCAAACACAGCCACAGCACTGTTTTACGTCTCTGAGCAAAATTACATGTTTCGTTCCTGAATGAATCAACCGTTTAGTTCAATCGCAATGACTCACTAATTAACAGTGACTTGCTGCCACCTACTGGCGGTTTTAATTTCACATTTAAAGTACCTTTTCATTTTTTATAAATAATTTCAAATATCAGTATTCAACGTTTTAGGATTAAAATGTCAAAACATTATTTATGCATTTGTAACTGCAGGTTAAACACATTCATGTCCTGCATTAAACAGTGTGTAAATAAATGCATCTAAAGGCCTCTTCAGATGCAGCTTGTGTTTTTCCTCTGCAGTGCAAAGATTCATTTTGTTGATAATAATTTTATTTGTTTGGTAACAGCCCCAAATGTCTTATTATTCTAATGGACTTTATTGATTAAAAATAAGAATTTGACTGACCACAGAGAATATAAAGAATAGGCTATCAATAACTTTAGGATTCAGCTGTCCACGGCAGTCCTGCAGCGCGACACACTCAGGAAAAGATCGTCTGATTATAGTTATTGATAAAATCCCAGAAAATATTGAGATATCATATTTTAACTATATATCGCACACCCCTAAGCTAGATATTTAATTATTTTTTGCTTAGTGATCGTTTGGTACACATAATTCACTGATCATCATAAAATAAGCTTTTATCTTAGAATGAGGTTTTATCAACAATTACGAGGACAAGACAAAAAAAATCGTTATCATATTTATATCAGGTTTTATTTATTTATTTATTATTATTTGTTTAATTATGATTTTTTTTTTTTTTTTTTTTTTTTGAAGGGGACCCTACAATTCGAACACTTTAGGGTCTCTTAACTAGTTGCTTATTAGCATGCATATTACTAGAATATTAGCCATTTATTAGTATTAAGCACATATTAATGCCTTATTCTACATTACCTTATACTACATCCCTAATCCTACCCAATACCTAAACTTAACAACTACCTTACTAACTATTATTAAGAAGTAAATTATCAATTTATTGAGGGAAAAGTTGTTGTTATAATAGTGAATAAGTGTTCCCTATTCTAAAGTGTTACCGCACATTTTTCAAATGAGCCTTGGTTGTCAAATCACCATTCCAATATACTTTGGTGCTATTATCATTCTGTTGTGAGCTCAGATGCAGGCTTCTGTATTTCTGTCATCAATGCTTCTGGCAAAACTTGGTTTTCATTAGTACACTGTGAGATGGAAGTGTCTTTGGTTTCATCACGCACTGTCTTCAGAAAGGTCATAATCCCTGACCCTCCAGTACCTCTTTCCTCCAGCACTGTGGGTGCTCTTCTGATCGCGTCCAGCTCTTCAGCCAAACCCTGCTTGTTGGCACGGAGCTGTTTGGCATGGGAGGCCGGGATAGTGATATAACGTGTGACAGTGTTGATGTGGTAATTCCGAAAGTCCACCAAGCGGGCAACACACTGCTCAAATGTGTGGGTTAGACGCTCATCCGCTTTCTGGAGCACAAAGCTGCGCAGAGACAGGCGACTAGAGATGTTTTCAATGAATTGCTTATGAGAGGGTGGCATGTAGTCCCTCATTCTTCTCAGGAAGGCCCCTGTTTGGACAGTGTTGATAGAGCAAAACAATATTTTCAATATAAAGACGTGTTGCATCTAGTAAAGTGCATATATATTTTTACATTATTTTCATTCAAATACAGTACATTATCTGGAAAATGGTGTTGCATTATATAGGCCTATATACACTAGCATTCAAAAGTTTGGGGTTGGTAAGATTTTTGTTCATGTTTTTGACATTTATTTGACCAAAATACAGTATAATACTGTGAAATAGTATTAAAAATTTGAATTACTGTTTTCTATTTCAATATATTTTATAATGTAACTTATTTCTGTGATGCAAAGATGAATTTTTAGCATCATTACTCCAGTCTGTAGTGTCAAATGGTCCTTCAGAAATCATTCTAATATGCTGACTGCTGCTCAAGAACCATTTCTTATTATTATCAAAAAAACGTTGGGATGCTTAATATTTTTATGGAAACTGTGATACATTTTTCCAGGATTCTTATATTATAAATAACAACACTTATTTGAAACAAGTCTTTACTTTTTTTTTTACTTTACTTTTCTATCTTTCTTTTTTTAACTATTTAATGCATCCTTGCTGAATGTTTTATTTTGTAAAAAAATTAAATTAAATAAAATTAATACTGTCTACAGTTTTAAATACTGGAAGTTAATGTATAAGCCTGAAAATGAATATTTTCTATTAAACTATTTTTTTATTGGTTATTCACAATTAATATGGCAAAGAAAGCACAATGTTAAAACAATTATTGTATTAAACATAATAAATATTTAAAATAAATATTTTATATAAAATACATATTTTATTGGCTGTGATACATTTGCACTATTTGTTCAATTCAAGTTTATTTGTATAGGGCTTTTCACGATACAAATCGTTGCAAAGCAGCTTTACGAAAAATATTAAGTTTCTACATTATATTTAGGAGTAGGTTATTAGTGGTGACTATGGAAATGTACTGTACATAAATGTACAGTAAAAATCATGCAGTTAGTTGCAAATTACACGTTAATCAAACAGATGGTGAACACTATTAACTGCAATGATTATATGTTGCGATTAAACTCTGCGATTGCGATTAAGCAAAATTTGGTAGTTTTATATGAAGAGTTCAGATGCAAAACCTCTAAAATTAGCATTTTTATCAGGCTCTCATGTGTAGGTTCAGTAATTTCACTTTAATGACAAAAATAGGTTCTTTTTAGTGCTATTAAAGTTAAATAACTGAACATAAACATAATGTGCCCATATTTGGTCGTTCCTGCTCTCGTTGTGTCATTAGTTGATCCTCCTCACCTATCTGTCCCTAATCAGCTCCCCTATTTTAAATCTAGTCTGTGCATTCTGTCTTTGTCCGGTATTGTTCAATGTTACCCTGTGTGTTAGACCCTCTTCTTCATGTGGATTACCATTAAAAGGATTTGTTGTTATAATCTTCGTTGTGCCTTCGTCTCCCTAACAGCATTTATCATTACAATACTATTTTAAAATAGCAGGATTTTATACTTTTATTTTATGTAAGACACTTAAAGGGGTCATCGGATGCAAAATTCACTTTTACATGTTGTTTGAATTAAAATGTGTCTTGGCAGTGTGTGTACACAACCACCCTATAATGATAAAAATCAATATATATATATATATATATATATATATTTTTAAATCCCAATAAATCCAGACCCCTTTCTCACATCAAGCCGTTCACAGATTCTTGGCAGAATTATGTAGTTCTGCACAGGCCCCTCCAACGATTGTTGATTGACACATCAGTATTTGGTTTTATCACAGACCCACCCTGAGTGAACTGTCATCAGTCATGCATTGTTTCGATCCCGGAGCGGTTGTAGACAAGAATGTCTTCTAAGTAATTAATGTGCTTTGTTGTTGGATGTAATAATGAACATAGCAGTCATCATTTACTCCCGTCATCTGAGCCGCTGAAGACGCAGTGGATTACCTTTGTTTTTGAAGGGTCAAAAACTACCCGATCTACCTAAATGGGTCAATGTTCACACGAATCATTCGTGATCCAGCTTCACCTACAGAAGTTAGTATGATTTTTTTTTTTTTATGAATCTTTACAAATCGCCTTTCCTAATAATGTGCTAGTTAGCAAGTTTCACGATGAATGTGGCTAAAGTTTACAGTCTCATGAGAACTGCGCGTCACCCCACGAAAGAGAGGGGCAGGGTGAGCAGAGCTCATTAGCATTTAAAGGAAAATGCAATGAAACGGCCTGCTATGAACAGATCTGTTTTTGACAGTGTAAAAAGGATGTTGTTTTACACTACCATTGAGGAATTTTAACCAAAGGACTTTTCATTAAGACCCTAAATAATCATATCAACTTGTGGAAAATGGGCATCCGATGAACCCTTTAATGCAAATAGTGGCAATTATCTGCACTTCAGTATTGTAGTACATTATAACAGTGGCTCCCAACCCTGGTCCTGGAGGCACCCCGACACTGCATGTTTTGCATGTCTCCTTAATCAAACACACCTGATTCAGGTCATCAGCTCATTAGTAGAGACTCCAAGACCTGAAATTGGTGTCAGAGAAAGGAGGCATGCGTTCTGAGTGAATGACCCTACTAAAAGGTAGCCTACTTAGCAAATACAGATGGCAGAGTATAATAAAACAAAAGCGCATCAAATTCGAAAATCTGACATCCAGGAAATAACATGTCTTAGGGCAGCAGTTTTACCACAAATACAGTCAAATACCACCACAACCACCAGAAATACTTAATTGTGTCTGTTTTACAATGAAACACAAGCTTATTGCGACCGATTCCCTGACATAACACATTCATTGCGGCCCATTTAACAGATGCATCATTTTAAGTTTAACAAATTGAACAGCATCAAACAATACAGCAAAATAATCAACTAACTGTGATAATCTAGCCCTCTATTAAACATAAAAAAATTATTTCATCATACCTTTAGCTTAGTCAGTAGTGCTGCATAATGCCTGCATTTAGTTGAACCGCTTGCGCGGGAAGTTTGTGTGTCAGATGTAACAATTAAAATGCGACTTTGTGAAACAGACTGTCCTAAATTTTTTGCTATAGTAGCATCATATTAATGCCAGAAAGCCTATTCATTTGGCAACTGTGTTTTTTAAATAAACCATTATATTTCATAAATAAAATCTATTTTCACACTCATCTTGAGTGAGGGGGCGGGATAGTCCGAGTGAGGGGGCGATGCCCCCTCACACCCCCCCATGGCGCCGGCCCTGGGTGCCTCCAGGACCAGGGTTGGGAACCAATGCATTATAAAACAGTATGCAATAATAATGTATTGAGTGTAAATTATAATTTTAATTCAAATTATTAAATGGATGGCACATTATTGGGACAACAAAGCCCTCCCTGCCCCTACCCTAACCCTACCCGATACTTTATTTTAAACTTTTAGATTATTTCCTTCATTTTTATTGAAAACAAATGCCTTTCTGATGTGATATGAGATTTGAAAAGGGAGAAAAAAATTTTTTTTGGCAAAAGGTGGGTTTGAACCCGGGTCAATCGCGTCAAAAAGATTATGGTATGCAATTAACCATCTATGCCACTGCAGCTGCCATTTCACAGCCATCTTTTCTAGTGTTGACTAGCCCAATCACACGTTCGTGGGCGGAGTTTATAATAAACAGCTTCTGCCAACAAGGTCGGCTATTTGCACTTAGTGTAAATAGTAGTGTCTTTGCAGTAACTTTGATAGCCCTAAAACAGACTTCGTAAACTTTATAGGCCCCAGAGGGTCACTGGACACCAGTTTGAAATCCCTTGCCTTATAGGTAAGATAAAACATTTATGTTGCAACTGAAATGATCCCCCTGGTTATTTCATAGCAGCATCACTGGAAGGGACTTCACAAGTTTGTGCAAAACAGCAAAATTATTACTGTAAATGCAAGACAAAATTTTAAATTGGGAATGCTTTAACCAAGAGAACAATTGCTGACAGTTCGCTCACCGCTGCTGCCTTCATGTTGGACTCCCAGCAGCTCATCAAAGCAGTGTAAGATACTACTCTGAGCGGCACTGCTTCCTGAAAACTCCATTGGCTTCTCCTGAACTCCCTCGTACACAAGACCTTCTGGCATTAATGGGTTATCTTTCCATCTAACACCCACATGCAGAAGGAGAGTTAAGTTTTTATTGATTCTGAAAAACTCTGAAGGGAATCCAAAAAAAAAGAAGAAGAAGAAGCAGCTTACCCAGACAGATAGATCCTCATAATGCCATAGAATATGGAGGGATCTACATATTCTGAAACAGTAAACATTTATATGTCACATGAATTGTTAAAATGAATCAAAGTTTAATAAAAGTTTTTTTTTTTCTCTCCTGAAAGTATTACCATGCATTAGTTTAAAGGCCTGTTTCATGCAGTCTATGGCCTGACTGACAACATCCAGAGCTTTGGTGACCATAGCAACATCATTATAATTGACACCGTTGATGACATCAAGAACAGACTGTGAAAAAAGGCACAGCTATTATTACCACGGTACAGTAATGTAATCAGATGGTAATACCACACTGTAAAAAAATATTATTATTATTATTGTTGTTGTTGTTGTTTGGTTGTTTGTTTTGGGGGGTTTTGGAAGTTGAAAAGAAATAAAATTAATTGATGTTTTACAAGGCAGTACTATTTTAGTCTTTCTATTTCAAAATGTCATGTTGAATTCAATGTGTTGCTTGCCATTTCTTTGTACTTAATGTAATTAACTAGCAATTTATGAGTGTTTCAAAGTAAATCTGACAATTTTTTCAATGCATATTCACATGCCATGGTGCATCAAAGTAATTAAACAAATACTAGCATGGTGTATCAATATGAATTATTGGCTATTATGGCTTCTGTAGCTCAGTGCTCTGTCTGTGAACTGTTGCATTTGTCAAGGTATCAGACCTTCAGGCCGGGAACAGCTGCCAACTCCACCAGCAGTGTCACCAGAAAAAATCCTCTTACACTTTCCCCACCAGGCAATGTCAGCAACAACTCCAAGTTCCTTACAGGAAGCAAAAACAATCACCATGAATGACAGGTCAACACTTAATTAGCCATAAACTATATCAACATGTGGTTTACAATGTATTACAAGGTTTTTTTTTTGTTTGTTTTTTTCTTTTTTACATGTTGTCATTGTGGTGTCTAATTCTTGACATAAATGTAATTATAAGGTCAGATGCTGTAAATTCAGATCTGAATTCACACAGAGGAGATTTACATATTCACCTCTGAACATAATGAAGTGGCTCCCTCTGCTGATTTAAAAAAATCAATAACATTTAACATATTTCTGTTAATTCGTCAAAATACTTACTCCATGGAAAAAGGTCTAGGAACAGTCCGTGTACAGTTGTGCATGAAAAAGAAATATATTATTACTGGTTAGTTTGGTTAATAATATAACATCTGAAACCCAGCTGATTTCTCTAAAAATAGGCTGTTTTAATAAGCCAATTTAAAAAGAAATAAATAAATACATATTAAAACCAGATGAACCATTTCATTACAGAAAACTGTATGCAAACTATGTATCAAAATTGAAAATGAAATGATATTGTTTAATTTTCCGGTGAAAGTGCATTGTCCCTGCCAAACTGAAAAAAAAAAAAAAAAAAATTCCATTTTATCTACAATCTTGAAGCGAGACTGCCAATATTAAAACAAACATGAGGAAAAGAAAACTGCAAATACATTGCTTATTACTTTTACATTGCTTATTACTTACTACTTTTAGTAATGCTAACACAATATTAGTGATTTTAGAGTTTATTTTCTCTTTTTATTTTCATTTTGGAAGTCAACTTGTATTCAAATTCTGTGTTAATTAGTGGGTGGTGCTGAATTACGTTGTTCATAGTTACTTACATTTGAAGGGTTTTGTGGAGGAGATTTATAGACACACACACACACACACACACACAATAATTAAATGATCTAGCTAACTGTCTAAACTGAATTATACATGAAGACACTCAAGCAGAAGTTTTCCACTTGTGATTTTTTGCAAAATTGGACAAAAAGGTTAATGAATCTCACAAAAAATGGCCTTACCAAAGTTAACTAAATTTATAACAGCTGTTGCGAAAAAAGTAAAAAGTAAAATTAAATGAAAAGCACTGAATGTGGCATTAAATTTAGTTTAGTTAGATTTGTTCATGCTTGCATAATTTGTCTATGTACACGTTTTTACAAGGTTGCACATTATAACCAATCACACGTGATTCTGCTGAACTTATGAATGCAATGGCCAATCAGAATTGTTCAGATGAGTCATCGCTGAAACGCCAATGTTTTGTTTCAGTGCATGCGCTCACTGACTGAATTCAGCACTCTTACAAATTATTTCATTATAAACAAGAAAGTGCAGATGTGGACTACATGTGATTAATTTCAGTGTAGACAGATTTACTAATTATAAAGGGAGTTTTTTGAGAGTGCTTTAAACTCATGCTAGACTGAAGTCAGTAATGTTCTTTGATAAGCCGCTCATGCCAAACAAAGGGGAGGGGCAATATTAGCAAGCGCCCAAAAGGTTTTTCTCATGTCTTTTCAGGAAGAGAGGAACACCTTTATTGAAGTAGCTTATTATTATTTGATATGAGTAATCAAGTCTGTAAAGCAGGGGCGGTGCTAGGGGAGGGCAATTTATATTTACCACATACCTTGTTTTATTCATAATTTTTCCAATGAGCATAGGTTGTCAAATCACTTTTGCAAGATACTTTGGTGCTATTATCATTCTATTGGGAGCTCAGATGCAGCCTTCTGTATTTCTGTCATGGATGGGTCTGGCAAAACTTGGTTACTAAAACAGTATTGAATGAGTATCCCAAAGGTATACCAAAGTGTCCCAAAGGTGGTATACTATTTCCGATGGAAATTAGAAATGGGGATCCAAGGCATACTCTGACAGCTAATATTGCCCGCAACCCATTGCTCATTGGATGAGTATTTGATTAGAACTACAAACAAAGTTAAAAAGTGTTAAATATGTGAGACCAATGGACAAGTAGAGAAAGGGGTTAATAACAAAGTTCCTTTAAAGTGGAAGTGAAGCAGTCAGTCAAGTTTACATTATTTAGTAAATTGATTTCCACTTTAATTAAAAAAATATATATAACAAACACGATTAATGTAACCGTTTTAAAGAAAAAAGGATGTTTTGTTATAGCACGGGCGCCGCCATCTTGCAGTACCACTGCGTGTGAGGTCACGGCGTTGGTTCGTTCCGCTGGCCAGTAAAGTAATATAATCTTTTCTTTACTTTTTGAACACACAAATGTTATTTTAACATACAAATGTTTTGGCTTTCACCATAATTTGGATGAATATTCAATATATACAATATCTATATCAATATCACCTCATCCATATCACAAAGTTTTGATCATTATATTCCAAACATTGTTTTCATAACGCGAGGCGCAACGTGATGTAAACAAACGATGCTTCATACAGTATCGTTTATGTGGCATCTTGTTATGTCAGACCTTTCAGACATATTTGCATTACACTGGCTTGTTTACCAGTAGTGGTATGTAACATATTTTATGTTCACCTGCGAATGTAGGCTACCTGCTGTTAAGAGAATGCAGTTTAACTAAACACCTATCTGAAAGATCAGCCTGGTCTCATTGTTTATACGTAGATATTAATACATAACATTTACAAGCACAAATTGTACATTTCTGTATGTTTTTATTGATGCTAAAACTTACAATTTAGACGTATTTCAACATTTAAAATGTACAAATCGCTATGTATTTTTAGCTTTTTTTTTTTACGTATCTTTTATATCATTAAGATATTCGTATCAATACATTTTTTATCATTTTATCAATAAGCGATTTAGATTTTTAGACTCCTTAACCTACCCCCAAACCTAACCCTACCCATTTTATAGCGAATATGCATTTTTATAATTTTATAAATATAAGCGATTTAGATTTTTAGACCCCTTAACCTACCTCCAAACCTTAACCTACCCATTTTATAGCGAATATAAAACACAATTGACTGAAATATGCAGGAAAATAACCATTTTAATAACAATATAGCATTAAAATATTTTTATAGTCGCTAATCCCACTCATACCTCTAAACCTAAACATAACTATTTCTGTAAAGTATAAGAAAAACATGACAGACAGATAAATGCAATTACAATCATTTATTTATTGCAAAAATGTCAAAAGCAGTACCAAATGTTATCCAAATGACGATGCGTTGCAGCTGCAGTCCTCTCTGGTGGAATACAGTAGTTTTGTGTGAGATGCAGAGCAGAAAATTGTTAATCGCTGAAAATATTATCTAGATTATTTTCCCGATCCACTCCATCATCTCGTGAAGGCACGCGCACATCATTCAAACACACCTCACCAGAAACACGGCATGTCGCAATCTGTGACGAATGCAGGCGAGAGCCAATGAGTGTTCGATTATCCTGCCGTAAAACCTGTCGTTTGAAGCGGCAACATTTGAATTTGTAAAGAGCGCGTCAGTCAGGGCGGGCTTTGATGCTTACGGTCTCGCTGCTCGGGATGGAGATGAAGATCGCCGAATAAAGGCTTGGATTTGGGTCTGTTCCTCGCAGTCGTATGGATTAGGAAGATTTGGATTACAGCGCACAAATAAAATTGCTTCATTTCAGAATTATGTTGCGTTTTTGGTGTATTTTATAGTTCTATTGTCAGTCACAAAATGTCGGAGAAATGTCGGGCCTTTTGTGGCCCATGGCAAACAAAGTAAAGATTACATGACAAGTAAAGATTAAACGATTGCAGAAATTTTATTTATTTTAAGGGTTTAAAGTGTAGTCTTGTTTAACATTATGTAGGCCTATTCTTGGAAACGAGCTAGCAGCAGAAATCACACAGAACAGAACGAAATGTTATCATTTCATAATGAGTAAACAATTTAATAATGCAATTGAAAACAAGGTCATTGATATGACAACTAAAAACAACAATAAAATTAATGCCACGATTTCAATATTCATAAGGATTCAATTTTTAGGTGTCGTCAATATGTCAATTCCCTTAGGAACTCAAGCTTCATCAGAAAATGCTATGGGAACGCCTTCAGCGTGACCATGCTCTGAATCACAAGTGTAATCAGTCCAATGGAAGGGCGAGACATCATGGCAGGGTGACGTAGCGACCAGGAAGCTTAAAAGCACGTGCGGTGGAACCGCCATCAGCTTTCTGTCATTCAGTAAGCGCTCTGTGTGTGTCAGTCTTATTTGGTGTTGTCTGTCCATTATCAGTTCTTATTTCCTAAGATTGAAGACAAAAATATGGCGAGGGTGGGCGGCATCTCAGGCTGTGTGTTCTTCTCTGCCTGCACTACATTATGGGTGGGGATACACACAGTTTGTGTGTTGTCTGCTTGAGAGCAGAGCAAGCAGAGTGCTGTTGACTGCCCGCTTTGCGAGCGTTTGTCACTGCGTATGATTTACTCTCGGAGGGCTCTCTTTGAGGAGGGAGCCTTCACCAGCATTCCTTGCAGTGCTGGCCCCGCTTTCGCCGAGGCGGAGCGGCGGCTCTGCTCGTGGGAATCGCAGATGGATCAGGTGGGGGGAATGAAGACGGGCGAGACCCTATTTTTTTCCTTTCCCACCAGATCCAGCGCCCGCTCTCTGGGATTGGAAGCCCACCCCGCGGTTTCTTCCCCCCGGAGAGAAGGCTCGACGCTCCGCCTGTCTTCCTCCGAGGAGGTGGACGTGGAGGACGTCGATGAGCTTTTGTAAAGCAATTGCACAAGCATATTGTTTGTACAAGCATATTGTGAACGAATATCATTATGAGCAGCACTTCTGGGGAGCGGAGCTCGCGTAGTCAGCTCTCAAGGAAAAAAAGGGGGGCTGATTGTGCTTCTCCCCACTGCAAACGTTCCACTCCCGCTGGGCACGCTCCGAGGAGTGTGTCCATGCCTGTGCCTTGCGGTTCTAGTCCCGCTGCTGCTGAGGCACGGCGATGATTGAGATCGCGGGGATCACACACGGATCTGGCGGAAGGGTTGGAGACGGGCTCGCCCTTTCTCCACCTGCATTCCCTAGATCTAGTATTCTCTCTCGGGGTTCGGAAGCCCGCGCTGCAGTTTCTTCCCCCTTTGAATGAGAGCCCGCTGCTGCAGCTATCTTTCTCTGAGGAGATTGATATTGTTTGTATAACCGAGTGGCTTGTGCATTGCCTCGGCATTCCAGTCATTCCCGGTTCTTTATATGAATATTTTCACATCAGACCGTGTTTACTTGTCTGGTTGTTTGGCTGCATTTAATTCTGAGGAATTAAATGATGTATTTCATCTGACTATGAGAAGTTAGATATATACAGTGTATATATGGTACGGAAAGTACAGGAGCCTCTTGGGATAATTTCTCGAGTGAGAGCACAATGTTTACCTCTCTTCCTCCGAGGGGGTTGAGATGGTCAGCAGGGGCTGCTGGGCGGGAGCAGCCCCAACCGTTTAAGTTCCAGCTTTTTTTTCCTCATTCAGGGAGCGTCACTTCTCGTACTCCCCAAAATTTTGGAGTCGGAGTGGTGCTCCTGGGCCAAAGGCTTCTAGTAGAAGGCACAGGATCTGCGGACCGTCATTCTCGCTTGATAGTCTTCGGCTAAAAAAGAACATCCTGATGCCTATGGCCCAGGACTTTTCAGAGGGCCGGCCCCCTCTGGGGAAAAGCGGTGTACACCGCATATATTTAACACACGGTGCTGTCCGTCTCTCCTAAGTGCCCTCGGGAGATCGGTCTACCAACCCTGCCACCGATGGTGCTTCAGGGCGCAGCGGTCTCCAGCAAGCGCTTCTCTCAGTCTCTTCCGCCCGGAAACATAGCGGAGCTGAGAGGCTCGCCACCCCTTCAGGAGTCTCTAGAGCAGCTAGATCGGCAGTCTCCTGCCTGTCCTCCGCTTCAGGGCACGGAGCTAGCCGCTCTAAGTACACCAGAGGCCAGTCTCGAGAGACTGGTTGCCTTAGTAGGACACCTGGAGGTGTGGGAGCCCATGCCAAGCGTGTCTCATTGGGTCCTGCCTGAAAAGGCTCTGGTTTAATCAGTCTAGTCTTCCTAGGAGATGACACGGGTCTGAGGACCGTCGTTTTCAATAGGAGACTTCAGCCGAGGCAGTCCTGATGCCCATGGCTCAGGACTTCGGAGGGCAGGCCCCTCTGGGGAAGAGCGGTGTACACCACATCACACGATGCCCATCTCTCCTCGGTGCCCTCGGGAGATTGCTCTGCCAACCCTGCCACTGACGGTGCTTCAGGGCGCAGGGGTCTCCAGCGAGCGCTTCCCTCAGTCTCTAATGCCTGGAAACGTAGTGGAACTGAGAGGCTCGCCGCCCCTTCGGGGGTCTCTAGAGCAGCTAGAGCAGCTGTCTCCTACCGGTCCTCCGCTTCAGGGGCACTGAGCTAGCAGCTCTAAGCACACCAGAGGCCAATCTCGAGAGACTGTTTCCCTTAGTAGACTATTTGGCAACGTGGAAACTACTGCCAAATGTGTTTTGATGGGTCCTGCACACTGTAGAAAGAGGCATTCATTTCGGCGCTCTGTCCGGGTTCTACAGCCGTCCTTCATCATTCCGAAGAAGGATGTGGGGTTGTGTCCTATTTTAGATCTGCGTCATTTGAATGGCTCAGTCATGCGACTGAAGTTCAGGATGATCTTTATCGAGAAAACATGTCGTGTCTCAGACCAGGTCCGAGGACTGGGCCGAAGGTTTGTCAACAAGATCAATCTAAGACACAGCAAAATACGAAGGAGTTCCACATCTCCGTGATGTTCCTACCCCATCGCAGGCCCTGAGTTAAACCCAATGAGGTTTGCATTGGGGGCAAAGTTTACCTAAAAATACCGGGTTCTTCCTTTCAGCCAACGTTGCACTCTCACCCTGCACTTTCACGAAGTGTGTGGATGCTGTTCAAGGAGGAATGGCAGAGGATCCCCAAATCCAGGTGTGAAAAACTCCAGGGCATCTTTCAAAAAGACATGGCTGTATTAAATCAAAAGGGTGCCACATTGACAAAGTTTGGTTGATATTAGCACAGTCAGAGCGGATGGTGGTTCAGTTTTTCTTTTTTATAAATCGAAATGTCAACAATTCTCGTGTTTTTCTCACACGAAAGAGCTGGGGTTAATTAATGAGGAAAAAAAATGAACTTAAATGATTTTAGCACCAATATAACAAAGAGTGAAAAATTTAAGGGGGTGTGAATACTTTCTCCAGTACAGAAAACCACTTATATGTATATATGGTATACAGGAGCGGTGTGGGATTCGACCACGATGCAGGCACAATGTCTGTCTCCTGCTCGGGGGGTTGATCGAGTCGATCCTTAGGGGCTGCAGTCGGGAGAGTGAGAGCCCGAAGGCCGGTCACTCACTGCCAAGCATTTCAGTAAATGCTGGGTCTGATGGCAGCTGCACCCAACGTGATATCCTTTGGCCTGCTGTACATGAGACCCCTACAGTGGTGGCTCCTGGGCCAAGACCAAGGGGTTCTCCCCGAGGGGAAACCCGCTTCACTCGCTGATCAAGTCTTCGTCATGTGGCGATGCCTACTTGCCTTAGACATGTGGAGGAAACCTTGGTTCTTGTCTCAGGGACCGGCCCCCTCTGTTGGGAAAAGCTCCTTGTTGCCGCGTAACGCTAGCGACGGACGCGTCCCTGTCCGGTTGGGGAGATCGGTCATGAGTGGCCACCCTGCCACCGCGGTCTGTCAGGGCGCAGCGGTCGCCAGCAAGCGCTCTCACATGACACATCAACTGCCTGGAAACATAGATGCTGGAGGCCTTGTTTCGAGCACTGAAACACTTTCTCCCGGACCTAAGAGAGCTAGATCGTCATCTCCTGTGTTGCTTCAGTGCGGAGCACCGCTCTAAGTACAACAGAGGCAGCGAGAGACTGGTCTTTTATATCAACCACCTGGGAGGTCTGCGTTCGCGCCCCTTGTACAAGCTGGTGTACCAAATCCTTGTGTGGTCCTAGAGCCTGAAAAGGCTCTGGTTTAATCTCTTCTTCTGAGAGCAGAGCACATTCGGGTCTGGGCATCTTTTCAATATGGGAGCAGACATCCTGTCGAGGCAGGGGTCCTGAGGCCCGGGGAATGGCTCATGCTTCACCCCGAGGTGGTGAAGCAGATATGGAGAGTTTTCGGTGTACCAGGCTCACACGGTGGACCTGTTTGCGATTCTCCTCGGTGCCCTCGGGAGATCGCTCTGCCAACCCTGCCACTGACGGTGCTTCAGGGCGCAGGGGTCTCCAGCGAGCACTTCTCTCAGTCTCTTCCGCCCAGAAACGTAGCGGAACTGAGAGGCTCGCCGCCCTTTTGGGGGTCTCTAGAGCAGCTAGAGCAGCTAGAGCAGCCGTCTCCTGCCGGTCCTCCGCTTCAGGGCACCGAGCTAGCAGCTCTAAGCACACCAGAGGCCAGTCTTGAGAGACTGGTTCCCTTAGTAGACTATTTGGCAGCGTGGAAACTACTGCCTACAGGCTCAGGTGGACCTGTTTGCGACTCGAGAAACATTGCACTGTCCCCTCTGGTTCTCTCTGACTCATCCAGCTCCACTGGGGCTGGATGCCATGGTACCAGTGTTAATTTCATCAACGAAGACGACGACGAAAAATATTCATTAATGAACCTTTTTTCTGTGACTAAGATGAGATGTTGATGAGCTAAAACTAATATCTGATGATAAAAACTATGACAAAATGTATGCTGTGTCTTCGTTAACAAGACGAGACGGGAATAGAATGTTATTTGAGGACTACCGGACATTCAAAATACATCCTATATGCTAAGTTAACTGTCTTGTCTTTCAAAATGTGTGTCCCTGTCATTGGATTACAATCGGATGAGGGGGGTTCGCATATCTAGTCTCAGTGCAGCCGCAGTGGATGGCTAGGCTACCAAAACACGAACTAGCGATCTGAAACAATGGCCTCAGCACCCGAAGGGTTAGGGATAGGGTGAACAGACGTCCCGTTTTTCCTGGGAGTCACAATTCATTGTCGATTAACTTAAAGTTAGTGAAGCATAGGCGGAATCGCGCTGATAGAAGTGCTCTCTCTCACACATGCTCCAATTCTCCAGTCTCATACAGTGTGCGATCAGTTCTCAGTGCTCAAATACACACACAGCAGTGCAAATGTCTATCATGTTGTAGAAAATTAGCTCAAAGTGAGATGAACATAATTAATCATAACGGGTTGTTATTGATTATATTCATATTCAGGAATTAACTGTAGCATTAATAGTACAATAAAATTATTTGCTCACAGAGCATGTAACAAAACCAGAACGTTAAAGTGACCTCGCTCTGTGAGCAGCAGACACAGACAACCAAGCGTGAATACATTTGGATGTTTATTAAACTACACTACAGGGGCACATGCAACATCTAACTAGACACAAACATACACACATTAAACATAGATGCCAACGCAAGGAAGGCATGGAGAGAGAGAGAGAGAGAGAGAGAGAGAGAGAGAGAGAGAGAGCACTCACGCGCAAGAGAGTAGAGTGTAATGCCAGTATTTACACATCAGCTAACCACAACCTGTTAAGAACCATCAGAGAATCACATCACCTTAATTAAAAGGGATCGAAGCCTAGAAGTGCATCTAAATAGTTAACAAGTGTTTACTTGCATTGGTTTTGTTGGTGCTGAGTAAAGTGTCCTGGTATGTGTATAATGCGTAGATTCCTGATTAATTCCTTTAGGAGTGAAAGCTTCGTCATTCCAGCTACGGGTTGATTGGTCCAAAGCAAATCGACAAAGTTACTGAACTTAAAACTACCAGAAGCTCGGATTCCCCCCGGAAGGGGAGTCGCGAGATTTCCAAGGCGATATGTGTGTCTCCAGGGAACCGAAAGTAAAGAGAAGACTCGCCTTTTGGGTGTGGGAGAAGTTTTATCTAGTTTCCCTGTAACACCCATTTTGGTTAGTTTGACCAATAACAAGGCGCAAAAAGTGTTTCTTTGACCCACTTGACACCACATTTGCATGTTTTATGACTGGTCTGAAGAATCGGTTTAGTTTTTCCCACAGTACAGTAAAAATAGTATGATGCATTTCACGATCACATAGTGTACATCATTGTGTGAGGAATAAAGAGCAGATCATTTTGATACCAAGAAAGAAACATCTAGAAGATATTAAACAAGAGATACATGTGTTCCGTTTTTTTTCCGCATATAAACATTAATTTAATTTATCTTTTAATTAATGAAAATTAAACATCTTATTTTTTTGGAAAATAAAGGGGATTTAATATTACAATTAAAACATTGAAGACATATTTTATGATTATTCCTTAAAAATAAGGTTTTAATAATTTTAGTAGGCTATTACGTACATTCTACTGAACAATAGTAATATATTTCTGCCGCAATGTCTACAATTGAAACCCAAACTTTTATTTTGACGTGAATACCTTTAGATTTCTGTGTGAGGATAGTTTTACTCAAATGAAACGGTCAAATGCTCATTAAGTGACTCTCAGAGCAGTTCTGGATATGTTCTGTATTGAGGCGGCAGACGTAAATATCACCGCAAGCCTCACGCGTGCTTCTGTATTAGTAGCAAACAAAACCGTGCGTCTGCGCCATACATTAACACAGAGACAGGCATAAGTCATATTTAAATAGTCGTTTTGTGGCTTAATATTTACAAATACTAGTGGGAGTGGGCTTACTTGTGTGTGTGCGTACGTTTGTGTGTGTGTGTGTGTGTGTGTGTGTGCATCGGAGCGGAACTCCTCTGTGCGCATACAGAGAGCGCGAATGAAATGTAACGTTAGAGACAGAAAAAACATGCCGTCGTGTAAATAAGACAAATAACGTAAGGCTATTTAGTTTGTTTAATAAAAGAACAAGGTATAGACCTGTTCTATTGGAAAGGTAACTTTAAATGACTTCTGTCGTGATCTGGCGCTATAGAGAAAATAAAAATCCCAAGATAATGGCAGGGGAAACTCTGTGTTTAGCCTCTTCTAGATAGTGGTAAAACCATTTAAATTTAGCACCCATATAAATGTAGACGGTGGGGCCAGGTCTGTAATTTATATGCAAATGTAAAAAGGCTAAAAGGGTCTTCTTAAGACGTAAAGTGTAAACAACCATCAATGATCCTAAGCAGACGCTACAGTGTAGAGTATCTCATATAAATACAGTCGGTTATGGCTTAAGTGAACATAAACAGGTGGGTGAAAACTGAATGTGTGTCAGTATTACATGCATGCTGTCATGAATCAGGCCTATGAACTTCTGTTCACTCACCACCAGAGGTCACTCGCTCACCACATTGACTCTTGCACTACACTAACTGTTGCACGTCACCCCCGGACTACAATTCCCATCATCCATTGCACTGACGACACACACAGCTGATTTCACTAATCACACGCTCACACCTGAAAACTATCACACACCCTACATAAACCATGGACTTTCTTGCACAGATCGCCGAGTATTGTTCTGCGTTTAGCACTCCCCAAGTGTTAGCTGCGATAAGGAACCCTCTTAGTTGTCTTAGTCTTGCCTTGTCTGTTTTCTCGTGTTTTGTTTCTTTCCCGTGTTTCCTGGATTTACCCTTCGTCTCGCCGTTCGGACTCTGATTGTACCTTGTTTGGATTATTGCTCATGTTATTTGACTACCCCTCTTCTCAAGCCCTCTGGATATTGTTCGCCGATCAAAGACCCATGCTTGCCCTAGGATTACTCTTTGTCTTGCCTGTGTTATACCTGTTTGCTGATGTTTTGACCTTGCCTGTGTTTTTGACCACGTCTTGGAATAAAGCTTGCAAATGGATCTGCACGTCTCACATCTCGTTCGCCCTGTTACACATGCTTTCCATCTTAAATTGGCAGCAAATTAAATACCTATCGGTGTCATTAATGTTAACCAACAAAATATGTTAAATAAATGTACCCTATACATGTTAAGGAAACCTACTTTATCTTAAAAATGAGTTTAATTTGAATCTCTACTCAAAAATGAAAATTGTCATCATTTAGCCTATTCCAGTTTTTCCAAATTCAATCCTTGATTCAAATTTCACATAAGCTTAATTGATTTGGTCTAAAGAGAGAAGAATTAATGACTATTTTTGTTTGAAGACTACATATAAAATAGCTACCAAAATAAATGTTGGTAACTTGGTACTTTTGAATAAAAGTAATGACTAAAAGTTAACAAAAATGCAATGACTTTTCGTCGACTAAAACTATGAAAGACTCAAATGACTAAAATGTGACTAAGACTATTAAGCATTTTTATTTCAAGATAAAGACTAAATCAATAATGCCTGTCAAAATTAACACTGCATGGTACAGACTTGGCCGAGGCTTCGTCTGTACACCTTTCCCCCGATTGCTCTGCTCCCGGGAGTTCTGGAGAGAGTGCGCCGGGATGGGGTCCGTCTATTGCTAGTAGCCCCGTTCTGGCCGGGCCGAGTGTGGTTCTCGGACATTATTTCCCTCCTCGACGGCTCTACATGGGAGATTCCCGTCAGGAGGGATCTCCTCTCACAGGCGGAGGGTATGAGCCTTCACCCCCGCCCGAAGCTGTGGAAGTGGCCACTGAGGGGGCACAGCTCATAGTTTCCGGTCTCTCAACCGAGGTTGTTGAGACCATCCTCCAGTCCAGAGCTCCCTCTATGAGGAACCTGTACGCCCTGAAGTGGAAGCTTTTCATTTCATGGTGCGGAGACCGCCAGCTCGACCCAGTTAACTGTCCGGTTGGTACAGTGCTGGAGTACCTGCAATGCCTGATTCTCTGCAGGGTTGACCCACTCCACCCTAAAGGTCTACATTGCGGCCTACCACGCCCCTCTTGGTGGCCAGTCAGTGGGCAGACACCCCCTAGTTAGGTGCACTCTGCGGTGCGCTGAGGCTGAGGCCTCCGGCCAGTGAAGCTTATGCTAAGTGGTGGATCAGGATGCTATTCCATAGTCTCGAGTCCTCTGATCTCCCCTCGCTTTTGGTGGTTAAGGCTTAGTCAACTCGAAGTGTGGCGGCCTCCAAGGCCTTTCTGGCAGGTGTGCCTATGCAGGACATCTGCAATGCTGCGGGATGGTCCACACCCCTCACGTTCGTCAGGTTCTATGACCTAGATTTGCGAGCCGCTCCGGGCTCTTCTGTTCTCTTGCCCTAGCTGTGCTCTTCCACACTAGGCAGGGATTTGAAAGTCTGGAGCGTGGGCATCTCGTTCCCATAGTGTTTTCCGTCACCCTGCCCGTGACGTCTCGCCCTTCCATTGGACTGATTACACACATGATTCAGAGCGTGGTCACGCTGAAGGTGCTCCCATAGTGTTTTCCGATGCAGCATCTCGTTCCCTCGGGGAACCATGGTTACATACGTAACCTGAGACGTTTTGTATGTTTACAACGGTCCCCTCGCCATACCGGATCATATGTATAAGCCATAGCACTTATTATTGGCTCAGCAGTGCTTTCAAGTTCGTCTTCCTCAATTTAAACAAGCGTGTATTCAAAAAGTAAAGAAATGCTTATATTACTTAACTGGCCAATGGAGCAAACCAACCCAGTGATGTCACACGCAGTGGTACTGCAAGATGGCGGTGCCCGTGCTCCAAAAGCTATAACAAAACATCCTTTTTTCTTTAAAACGGTTACATTAATCGTGTTTGTTATATATTTTTTTAATTAAAGTGGAAGTCAGTTTACTAAATAATGTAAACTTGACTGACTGCTTCACTTCCACTTTAAGGCAAGTCATGTCACTCGGCGGCCATCTTTGAAACACCTCTCGGGCATACAAGTGCAATTCCTATCTCTCTGAATGGGGAAACATCAAATTCTCCAAAACTGTTCACTAAGCTTACGATTAAATTTCATATTTGAAATCACCAATGAAATCTGACAACAACTGTGTCATAAATGTTGTTTCTTTTGCTCAAATAGCATTATAAAAACCTTATTTTTCAGGATAAGATCAGCCAGTGTGCATGCGCGGTCCTAGGTGCACGTCTCAGAACACTGACTGTTTCTATAGCAACCGGGACTTCTAACGGCAGCTGCAGTGATGCGCTGACTTTACCGATTAGCGATTGGCTCTTTCATTCAGAAGGCGGGGCTTCCACAAAATGTGGATAATGTTAACTGTGACAAGATGATTGACAGGGCAATTTAAACAGTGACAAGATGCACATAACTAAGCAACAGAGCAGTCCATAATAGACACAGTTATGACGAAGTTATAGATTAAGGTTAAGTATATAGTATATATAGTTATAGATTAAGTTATACATATAGATTGTACTACACATTAACTTGCTTATTTTGCTCAAGATCATGATCTATGTAAGACCATACTGTATGTCATACTAACAAGAATCTATAAAACATGAACAGATTGAGAGCTGTATTTCCAACAACACAATTTGATGGTTTTGGGAAACATCCAGTCAGAACACAGTAGAACTTGCAGCTGGCTAACTATGCTTTTGGGAAACACGTCCTGAAAAAAGTGAAGATGATTTTAAATTATATACTTCTGGGGGTCCTGCACCAGCTGAACAACTGCCATTGACATAGGCCTAAATAGAAATGCTAACTGAAATGCTAGGAGGTATTGAAGACTAGTGGGTATTTCATAATTATTAAAGGGGTCATATGATGCGATTTCATGTTTTCCTTTGTCTTTGGAGTGTTACGTTACGTTAAGATCTGTAAAGTTGCAAAGATTAAAGTCTTAAACCCAAAGAGATATTATTTATAAAAGTTAAGACTCTGCCATGCCTTCCTAAAATGACTCATTCAAACATGTGTCATTTTAGGAAGGGGACATGTCTACATCATGTGGGGACATGTCTACATCACAGTGTGGGATGATTTGCATAACACCGCCCAAACATATACGCAATGAAAGAAGGCGTAACTTTTATTCTCACTGTAGTATTGTTGTTGCCACCGCCATGTCATGGAGACGCTGTGTGTTTCGTTGTGAAAGCGAAAGTACTTTGTTTGGCCTTCCAAATGAGTACACAACTAGAAATCAGTGGTTAAGTTATATTTATAACACTGTTCCAAAACAGTACAACGCAAATATTAGAGTGTGTGCAGCGCATTTTACAGAGGACTGTTTCCTGAACCTGGGAAAGAGTAGCCTACAATGTGAACACTATGAATGGCTGTGATGTGAACACTATAAAGTGGGGCAATTCCAACGTCACAAGGACAGTCTGGTGCTTCTGACTCACAGTCTGTAAGTATGTTTCCTTATTTAAAGAATTTGCTACTGACTATTCAAACACGAGTTTTTGGCAGTGTAGAGTAATGCTTGTTTGGCATTTCTACGATCACAAATGCAGACATGGTGTTATGTTTACGCGGTGTGACACAACACGTAAAAAGACCGTATGAGTCATTATAATCAGTAATTATGTCCTCACTGAATGCAACAAATGCCTCGTTTATATTGGGTTTTATTGTTTTAGTCTTGTCGCGCCGGGACACGGCATCACAACATGGTAAGGGGCGTAACATTTCCGTCACATGCTTGAACTATTCGGCCAATCACAACGCACTGGATAGCTGGCAAATCAAAGAACACCTCGCTTCTCAGAACGATGAGCTTTGTAAAAATCAGCACGTAGGCGGAGCATAGAGGAACAACAATAATGTGTATGTATAATAATGAGACAGTATGTGGAAAATAATGTGTTTTTTGAACCTCGAACCACATAAACACATTGCATTACACCAAATACATAAAATAATGTTCTTTTTAGCAACATCATATGACCCCTTTAAATAATTATTTCCACCCAAAGTTGGATAAAATGTACAAATTAGTAAAAAATAGGTGAGGATAACATGTTATTACATTCAGTACATATGAATGAATTTTAATAATGTATGGTTCAGTGAGTTTACCCATCTGGATCTCTTTTCTTCCAGTTGGCAAGAACTGCATCAGCGTAGATGAGAATTGGAGGCAGACCCAGTCTCTGAGACACCTCACAGAATGGCACAGACAGACTCCGTGGAAGCACCTGGATGTTCATGACAAACATAAATAGTCAGACAGTTCAGTTCTCTGCTTCAGTCCTATTAATGGTTTGGAATGCATATAAAATGATAGTGGTACTTTTATTGTTTCTCTCTCGCCCTCCTGCCATACGTAACCCACAGTCATCATGCTCAAAGCCAGATGGGCCAAACGCAGCTCACCATGAGTCCGCAACAAATTAGTCTCCAACAGAGGCATCTGAGATGGGATACAGAATACAAAACAATCACAGGAACAATCATGATGGATTATTAACCTGTTTTAGACCCTGCATCCATTCTCATTATCATTCTGTTTTTTGTTTTGTTTTGTTTTGTTTTTCCACTTGGTACCTAAATTACAAAAGATTATTAGACTCAAGAGATTAGATCATTTTGCCTGTGTTATTGCCAGCTGCATAAATTTTGGCACAGGTGTGTATTTTTATTGGAATTTTACTATTTCACCCCCATTTCCTTTAATAAATCTATTTTGCACTAGGTACAAAAAAAATAGTTCCTCTCAGGACCTTAAGGACAAAAATGTCCCCATTGAAATCCATTAAAACGTCTTAGGTTACTTATGTAACCCCAGTTCCTCGAAGGAACGAGATGCTGCGTCCAGGACGCTAAGGGAACGCCTTCAGCGTGATCGGCTCTGAATCCAAATGCAATCTGTCCCATAGATGGGCGGAACGTCACGGGCGAGGTGACGTAATTACCAGCTGGTATAAAAGCACGTGCGGTGAAACCGGCGTCAGCTTCTGGAATGAAGCAAGCGCTGGCAGGGATGCCGGAAGTGTGGCCTCGCGACGCAGCGTCTCGTTCCTTCGAGGAACTGGGGTTACATACGTAACCTAAGACGTTCCTCTTCAGGAACTCGAGCTGCGTCCAGGACGCTAAGGGAACGAGATACCCACGGCACCAGATTTACCAATCCCTGCCTCGTGTGTATCCAAGCGGAGCACATCTAAGGCGAGAGGATGGAAGAACCTGGGGTGGCTCGCATGTCCAGGCCATAGAACCTGACAAAAGTCAGGGGCGTAGACCATCCCGCAGCATTGCAGATGTCCTGAATTGGGACACCTGCAAGAAAGGCCTTGGAGGCCGCCACACTCCTAGTGGAATGAGCCTTGACTCCCATCAGCGAGGGGAGTCCAGATGACTCATACGCAATATGAATGCATCGACAATCCACCGACTGAGGGTCTGCTTAGAAGCAGGACGACCTCTTTTAGGGGGACCAAAGCAAACCAGCAGTTGGTCCGCCCTTCTCCACATGGCAGCTCTGTGGACGTATGCATCCAGTGCTCGCACTGGACACATACAATTAAGCTTTTGCTGGTCAGGATCCCGAAAGGGAGGAGGACTAAAGGCCTGCAGTACTACAGGCTGTGGTGTGACCGAAGGAACCAAGTCCAAGTGCGTCGGGGCCACTGACAGGGCCTGCAAATCCCCAACTCTCTTCAGAGATGAAATCGCCAGAAGAAACACGGTCTTCAGGGTGAGGTGGCGATCTGTGATCTCCTCAATAGGCTCTAACGGAGGGCTACAGAGGGCATCTAATACCACAGCCAAGTCCCAAGGAGGAATCCGGGACCGTACTGGAGGCCTTAGCCTCAGTGCACCATGGAGGAAACGTGTCACTAAGTGGTGTCTACCCACTGACTGTCCACCAAGAGAGGCATGGTAGGCCGAAATTGCCGCCACATAAACCTTCAAGGTGGAGTGGGTTAACCCTGCGGAGAGTCGAGCCTGCAGGAACTCCAGTACTGTACCAACCGGGCAGTTAACTGGGTCGAGCTGGCGATCTCTGCACCATGAAGTGAAAAGCTTCCACTTCAGGGTGTACAGTTTCCTCGTTGAGGGAGCTCTGGACTGGAGGATGGCCTCAACAACCTCGGTTGAGAGACCGGACGCTATGAGCCGTGCCCCCTCAGGGGCCACACCCACAGCCTCCATAACTCCGGGTGGGGATGCACAAGTGTGCATCCTGCCTGTGAGAGGAGATCCCTCCTGACTGGAATCTCCCAAGGAGAGCCATCGAAGAGGGAAATCAGATCCGAGAACCATACTCGGCCCGGCCAGAACGGGGCTACTAATAGCAGCCGAACTCCGTCCCGGCGCACTCTCTCCAGAACCCCGGGGAGCAGAGCAATCGGGGGAAAGGCGTACAGACGAAGCCTCAGCCAGCGGGGCTGGATGAAGTAGAGAGTACCAGAGGGGACATTGCGCTGTCTCCTGAGTAGCGAAGAGGTCCACCTAGGCCTGGCCAAACACTCTCCAGATCTGTTTCACCACCTTGGTGTGAAGCATCCATTCCCCGGGCAAAGGCCCCTGTCTCGACAGGGTGTCTGCTCCCACATTGAGATGCCCAGGTATGTAAACTGCTCTGAGTGAGAGGAGTTTGCCCTGGGCCCAGACAAGGATCTGGTGCGCCAGCCTGTACAGGTGACGCGACCTCAGACCTCCTTGGTGGTTGATATAAGAGACCACCGCTGTGTTGTCGGTGCGAACTAACACACGGTGACCTCTTAGGTCTGGGAGAAAGTATTTCAGAGCCTGAAACACGGCCAGTATCTCGAGCCTGTTGATGTGCCAAGCGAGATGATGACCTCTCCACAGACTGCGGGCAGGGTGGCCACTCATGACCGCTCCCCAACCGGTGAGGGATGCGTCCGTCGCTAGTGTTACACGGCGACACGGAGCTCCCAGCACCGGGCCCTGAGACAAGAACCAATGTTGTCTCCACATGTCTAAGGCACGTAGGCAACGCCGCGTGACCTTGATCATGCGAAGTGGGTTTCCCCTCGGGGAAAACCCCTTGGTCTTGAGCCACCACTGTAGGGGTCTCATGTACAGCAGGCCAATAGGTATCACGTTGGACGCAGCTGCTATCAGACCCAGCAGCCTCTGAAACTGCTTGACAGTGAGTGACTGGCCTTCTTTCACCCTCCTGACTGTCGTGAGGATCGACTCGATCCGAGCGGGGGACATACATGCCTGCATCGTGGTCGAATCCCACACCACCCCCAGATAAGTGGTTCTCTGTAATGGAGAAAGCACACTTTTCTTGGGGTTCAGTCTTAACCCCAACACTTTCATATGAGCGAGAACAACATCTCGATGTTGAGCCGCTCTTCGCTCTGATTGAGTGAGAATCAACCAATCGTCGATATAATTGAGTATGCGGACGCCCTGTAGCCGCAGCGGAGCTAACACGGCGTCCACACACTTCGTAAAAGTGCGAGGTGAGAGTGCTAGGCCGAAGGGAAGTACCCGATATTGGTGAGCTTTGCCCCTGAAAGCAAACCTCAGGAACTTCCCGTGAGTGGGAAGGATGGAGACGTGGAAGTATGCGTCTTTTAGATTGATCGCGACAAACCAGTCCTCGGACCTGATTTGAGACGCGACCTGCTTGAGAGTAAGCATCTTGAACTTCAGTCTGCTGACTGAGCGGTTCAACTGCCGCAGATCTAAAATGGGATGCAACCCTCCATCCTTCTTTGGAACTATGAAGTACCGGCTGTAGAACCCGGACTCTCTTTCGTGAACAGACACCACCTTGATGGCCTCCTTCCTTAAGAGAGTATTTACCTCCTGTTCCATTACCAGAGCCTGCTCGGGGCCCACCAAAGTGGAATTCACCCCGTTGAATTGAGGCGGACGAGAACCGAACTGGATTCTGTAGCCTCTCTCTACAGTACGCAGGACCCATCGAGACACATTTGGCAGTAGTTTCCACGCTGCCAGATAGTCTACTAAGGGAACCAGTCTCTCGAGACTGGCCTCTGGTGTAATTAGAGCGGCTAGTTTGGTATCCTGGAACGGCACACCGGCAGGAGAAAGCCAAACTAGCTGCTGCAGAGACCCCCGAAGGGGTGGCGAGCATCTCAGCTCCGCTACGTTTCCGGGCAGAAGAGACTGAGATGTGTGCTCGCTGGAGACCACTGCGCTCTGGGACACAATAAGTGGCAGAGTTGGCAGATCGATCTCCTGAGGGCACTGGGGCGAAACAGGCACCGTACGCTGCGGTGACCGCTGCTCCACCCCAGTGGGGGCTACCCTCATAAGCCCTGGTCCACAAACATCAGGGCTTCTTGGCCGAAGACCTCTTAGCCTGAAGAACGGTCCGCAGATCCGGCTTAGGCTGGGAGCCTACGCGGAGGCGCACGGGTGGCAACGCTCTCTTTCTGAGCTTCCCTATATGAGGAACCGGCACGCGGCAGGAGCTGCTCTCGCCCAGCAGCCCCTTGAGTTAGAGAGCATCGAGGGAGAAACCGCTGGAACGCCGCAGCCTGCCTTCCCGCCTCCTGGTGCCTGTCGACAACGGTGTCAACAGCATCACCAAAGAGGCCAGAAGGCGACAGCGGGGCGTCCAAAAGGAAGACCCTGTCACGGTCCTTGATATCCGACAGGGTCAACCAGAGATGCCTCTCCGCAGCTACCAGGGCTGCCATAGACCGCCCAATGGCACGGGCGGTCTCCTTGGTAGCGCGGAGAGACAAATCAGCGTTTCTGCGGAGCTCACAAATGTCGTCCGCACTAAATCCCTCGCCCTCATCTAACTCTTTAAGCAGATCAGCCTGGTACGCCTGCAACACCGCCATGGTGTGCAGGCATGAGCCAGCCTGACCTGCTGCTGCGTACCCCTTGCCCACCAGCGCTGACGATGTGCGCAGCGGCTTGGTGGGCAGGGTCGGAGCCTTCAGAGATGACGCCGCGTCGGGAGACAGATAGCTCGCAAGTGTCTGTTCCACACGCGGCATCGCTCTGTAACCGCGCTCACTCGTACCTGCCACATTACCGTAGTAATATGACAGAGGGACGAAGAGGCGGGCCGAGAAAGGTTTTCCCCACAACCTCGACACCTCAGTGTGGAGGTCGGGGAAAAAAGGCAGGCTCCGATGAGGTGCTGTCTGAAACTGCAGGAAACGCTCATCTAACTTGCCTCTCTGCGGTTCGACAGGACGCTCGGCCGGCCAGTCGAGGCTCAACTTAGCCGCGGCACGAGTAATCACCTCCACCAGCTCCTCATATTGGGGTGAAAGAGGGGGTGCAAAGTGCTCAACATTTCCCGTGTCAACCTCCTCGGAGGAAGACACGAGAAGCGCCGAGGCCGCTGCCCGAGGGGAAGTAACCGCAGGGCGGGCTTCCGATCTCGGAGAGCGGTCATGGGATCTGACAGGTGAGGATGGAGATAGAGACTCGCTCGTCTCCGATCCATCCACCAGATCCCGCTGCGAACCCCACGAGCGCCACCTTCGCTCCGCCTCAGCGGAAGCGGGGCCAGCGCCGCGAGGAACGCCAATGAAAGCACCCTCCCCGGAGAAGAGGGCCTTTCGGGAGCGAAGCACACGCAGAGGGAGGCTCTCGCAGAGCGGGCAATCAGCCCCCTCGAGAGCCGCCTCCGCATGCCTTGCTCCCAAGCAAAGCACACACAAGCTGTGTGTATCACCTGCACACAAAAAACGCTTGCAGGGAGGAACACACTGCTTGTACTGTGCTTCGCTCTCATGTTTAGTCTTAAACATGACTAAACTTTTTGAAACAGACAGTCAACGGTAAATATGACTCACAGATACACAGAGCGCTAGCTGAATGACAGAAAGCTGACGCCGGTTCCACCGCACGTGCTTTTATACCAGCTGGTCATTACGTCACCTCGCCCGTGACGTTCCGCCTATGGGACAAATTGCATTTGGATTCAGAGCCGGTCACGCTGAAGGCGTTCCCTTAGCGTCCTGGACGCAGCTCGAGTTCCTGAAGAGGAACTGCTATTTTTAATCACAGTTCCATTTAACTGTAAAATTATGCAATTTTGTTAACAACTTGTTTAAATTTATGGCTTTGATTTTCTAGCAGGTTTAGAGTTCAACATGTTTCTTAAAATATATATTTTATATAAAATATTGTTCATAAAGCATTTACATAAACTTAAACCTCTATAACTTTTTTTTTTGGTTTCACTTTTTAAACTTGTTTTACTTAAACAATAATCTGCCATGGGTCTTAACTCTTAACTTAACTCTGTGCTCCCAAGCTTCAAATTTGTATGCACTAGGTACACAAAATTGTTCCACTCAGGACCTTAAGGACAAAAATGTCCCCATTGAAACCCATTAAAACTGCTAATTTTAATCACATTGCCATTTAACTGTAAAATTATGCAATTTTGTTAATAGGCTTTCATTCTGTTGGCAAGGCTTTAAATTTATTTTTATTTTTTACTATTTGTTACCGTATGGTGTCATTTTTTCAGGTTTGGCCTTTAAAGCAAATACTTGCTTTATTCCTGTTTTCTGCTTCTGCATATTATAGAGCCAACTGGATAAATAATACAGCTATAATTGTGTGGGTGTGTTGGTATGGATGTCAGAGTGTGGTTTGTATGTGTCACGAATCCTGGCCATGAACTTTCCTCATTCACCACTAGAGGTCACTCTCCCAGCACTTGGACTTTCACACAGTTACAGATCACTTTAGGACTGCATTTCCCATCATCCACTGCACCAACACAGCTGTTTGCACTGATCACGCACACACCTGTTTTCCATCTCACAATCACCATCACCCAATCACACACACGCACACACACTATTTAAGCTCTGGACTTTCTGCCACTCACTGCCGAGTATTGTTAGCCTAGCTACCTTACCAAGCGTTCAACATTGTATTCCCAGTGTTAGATAGATATCCCTGTGTTTTGATTCCTGCCCGTGCTCTTGGATATATTCTCTTGCCTAGCCCTCTGGATATTGTTCGCCGATAAATGTCGACCCACGCTTGCCCTCGGATTACTCTCTGCCTTGTCCTCGTTATAACCTGTTTGCTACTGCCTGACCCTGCCTGTTTGACCATGTCTTGTAATAAAAGCTTGCAGATGGATCCGTATGTCTCATGTCTCGTCAGCTCCGTAACAGAATAATCTCGGCCACACAAGGATCCAGCGGTCTTCTTTATAACAATACTGGCCCGGTATGTACACGGCAAGACTATTATTATCCCTCAAGCAGGGTAAGCGATCACTGAGGACTTTATTCAAGTATATCTAGATGTTGCCCAATGATTCAGATTTTCCGGACGATGTTTGATTGATTTTTTTTGTGACGGCATAAACCAGCCGCTCAAATCACAGTTAATCCGTGAGGGTCCCCGCTCATCTCTCAGTCAGTTTATGGACCTATGCGTTATTGACTGTTGGTTCAGCATTACTGTGGGGGTCGCGGAGGAACGATACACCGCACCCAATTGTGTGATCACAGCCGCGCTAGAGCACGCCCACAAAATGGCGGTCATAACAACACCCCGTAGCGTCATTGCTGCCAGTCACGAGCCAAGTCAAGTCGCCGCTGATGTTAAAGCAGCTTCTCAAAGCGTTGTACACAAAATAAGCAATACATAGCACAAGTAAAGAACCAAGTCAAACAGCCTATGTTAAAAAGAAGTCAAGTACACTACAACAAGCAAATGCTAGTTGTTCGTCAAGTCAAACCAAGCCATGTCATGAGTTTGCTTTAAGCCAAGCCACAAGTGATCGTCACGAGTCAAGCCAAGCCACAGTTGACTGTCACGAGTCCAACCTAAAGCACAGTTGATCGTCACAAGTCAAGCCAAGCCACCAGTGATCTCCGTGAGTCAAGCCAAGCCACAGTTGATCGTCACGAGTCCAACCAAAGCACAGTTTGTATCGTCACATTGCAGCAAGCCAAGCCACAGTTGATCGTCACGAGTCCAACCAAAGCCAAGCCACAGATTTGGTCAAGCCACCAAAGCACAGCGTCCAGCTAAAAAGGCCAGCCAGAGTTACAGTAATCTATCCAAGAAACAACGAACAAATTGATCAGTTCCAGCCAGAGTCACACCACGTCTGCTCATCCAGAGACACCAAGCCACTTTCAGCATAGGACGCAATCTCACAGCTACCAGCCAGAGTATTTCACAGCTGACCAGCCACCAAGGGACTACATGAACTTCACAGCTGACCAGCCAGATCACGCCATTGTGACCAGCCAGAGTGTCACAGCTGACCAGCCAGAGTCACGCCATCACAGCTGACCAGCCAGAGTCACGCCACGTAATAATATAGGATAGAGTGAAACATAGTGGAAGTGGTGCTTTTTTGAAGAGTAAGAGCACAGAGATTTAGCAGAGACAACACAAGACTCTGGCTGAGTGGTATGGCTGAGACAGCGAATTCACTGGGACTGACTTTGCCTGGACTGAACTAATCTGGTGAAATCATGGAAAATGTGGAGATAAGAATTCACACTGTATATGAATCTTTCTTTGGTGGATTCTGGCGAAGCCGTGAAACTGAAAGATTTCAGCTATCTCAGTGGGGAGATGGGAAGAGAGCTGTGCAAGACCCTGGTCCCCTCACCTGATTGGACAGTATAAGCAGATTAATACGTGCCATGGATGATCACTGTTGTCCAAAATTCAACAAGGCATCAGTCTTTTTTTTTCTTCAGGAATCATCATTCTGATGAGAACACTGACAAATATGTAACTGACTTAAGAATACTCACCAGTACATGCAATTTTGGCCAAATCAAAGACTCTGTTGAAAGATCAAAGAAATCAATGTTGAGCTCTGCTTTGATTGGCCGTTTCACAGTGCGGCTCATTTCAGTAGCTCACACAGCAGGAAGGAAACACAGGGAAAATATATATTTCAATATTTTCTCACACAGTTATATCGTTGGGTAATTATACTGTAAATAAAATGCGGGCATCAGTGAGCCGCTATTAATATGTGGGGCATTGAAACGAATGCACAATCGCTTTTTAGTTTCACTTTCACTTTCACTTTCGAGATTCGCGATCACACGTACTCTGTTTACTATGGAGCGGCAGTACTTACCACACATTTTAGAAGATCAGATGCTTATCAGTGGTGCTCAGAATCTGTAAATCATTCGCCATCATCCTCAATCATCTCTCCTTACTCTGTTTGTGGTAAGTGAAATCGTATGTTCTGTAATGTAACAGGCTACCGCTAGCAAGAAGCTAACCATGTCCCTTTAGTGGCTCGAGTTATATCATTAGAATGCATTATTTGCTTTCCGTGCCTTTCTGAATACAGACACCAATCCATCTCTGCACTTCACATCCCCCGCACAGCCTGGAACATAACATTTATTTCCATGATCTGCCATTTTCGCTGTTGTCCTTGCTTATTTCTTCACAATACCTGCAGAATTTCTGATGATTCAGCTGTGCAGGTTCGGCTGGCGGCTGGCATAGAACATGGGCGGGTATATGCAAATGTTGGGGGTGTACATATTAGTGATCCCGACTGTAACGTTCGCAGTCAGTGTTATGTTCTGATTCGCCTATTTTTCAGTGGTCTTTTGCATTCACGAGATTTACATAAGAAGGAGGAAACAATGGTGTTTGAGGCTCACGGTATGTAATTTCCATGTACATAACTGTTATTATTCAACTATGACAAGGTAAATACAGTTTTCCATTATATGGCACATTTAAGAGCTAAATAAATATTTGTTAACTGTTTCCATTGTTGCTGATTTGCCTGCCAACATGATTCTAGGAAATTTACTTGATTATCTTGAACAAACTGTTGCAAAACCCTATGGACTCCTCTGTCAAAGACTCTGAACCAGACACTTTGTTGCACACAAAGATCTCAAGGAACCTAGTTGGAAATTACCAGAGGATATAGGCAGTATGCAAAAAAAAAAAATTGTCTTTAAGCCCTTTGTTTAAAAAAGCTGAAAATGTTGATAAATCCAAAACCGAGACAGAACACTTTGTGATTGACAATGGGGTTTTATATGCTCAATGTAAAGATGTGAAACATCTTGGACTGCCAAAGTGTTGTCGACCGATTGTTTTACAAATTGGTCATTTGGTTCCTTGGTCAGGTCACCACAAAACATATACACGCATTGGTACACGATTCCACCACAAAAAATACACGCACATTGGTACACGATTCTTTTGGTCCAGCATGTATACTGATGTGCTCACATATTGTCAGACATGTCCCATTTGCTAGAAAACCAGTGCTGTTTGTCAGGGCAGAGCTCCACTGCAGCCATTGCCAGTCATCACAGAGCCCTTCAAGCAGATTGCAATGGATATAGTGGGACCACTTGAGTGAAGCAAGACAGGCAACCAGTATACATTGGTAATCAGTGACTATGCCACATGATACGCAGAGGCTTTCCCCTTACGTTCCATAACAACACCCAAGGTAATCCAAGCCCTTGTCCTGTTGTTTTCCAGGGTTGGAATACCAGACGAAATCTTGACTGATCAGGGCACAAACTTCACGTCACAGCTGATGAGGCAGTTTCAACAGCAGCTGGGCATCAGAAGTATCCGCACCAGTTCTTATCACCCCAGACTGATGGTCTGATGGAGTGGTCTGATGAACTGATGGAGAGGTTCAACCAGATGCTAAAGTCGATGCTTCGGAAGTTCGTAGCAGACACAGGACATGACTGGGATAAGTGGCTTCCCTTTCTTCTGTTTGCATACAGAGTAGTTTCCCATGCATCAACAGGGTTTTTGCCGTTCGAGCTGTTGTATGGCAGGCATGTCCAGGGGCCCTGGGATATGCTGAAGAGAAGCTGGGAGCCAACTACAAAGCCGTGTGAGCGCAGCACCTTAAAAAGCGGCTAAACAAGTACCACCAAGAGGCCACCATCAACCTCCAACAAGCCCAACAAGCCCAGAAGGTGTGGTACAACAAAAACTGCAGACAGTGTGAGAAACAACCAGGGCAGAAGGTGCTGTTTCTATTACCTACCTCCTCAAACAAACTACTAGCAAGGTGGCAGAGGCCACCTTGTAAAAACGAGGAGGAATCACCCCAGTCCTCTGCCCCAGAAATGCAACAAACCTCTTAGTTTGACAAACTTAATTTATTTAGAAAAAAAGCAAGAGTCATTGAAGCATTAAATGTCTCCAGGAGAGGGCCTGGCCAAAACAACAAACAAAACGGCAGCTAACTAACAGGAGGAGTACTAAATAACCTATCCAGGTAAAAGAAATTAACAACAAAAGCTTTCATCAACTCCCTCACCAACCAAAAACAGGGATAAACAGGAGTACAAAATAAAATGGTACCCTCCCCCTACAGCTTCCAATCTAACCATAAATCAAATAAACAACAGGTTACAATACCTTTTAACAAAGTAAATTAAAGTGGTCACTTGTAAATTCTGCACACACTATTGGTTAACAGGAATCAAAAAGGAATACAACTTGAACTCAGAAATGATCATTCAACAGATAACCATTTTTCACCACTACACTCAGAAGTTATCATTCAACAGATAACCTTAAAAGAAACACCCAACAAGTCTGGAGCAGGGGAGAAGTGAACCTCTCCAAGCAGTGTTCACTCTGCTCTTTTGTAACAACACAGTCTGCAGCACACTCCCTGATGAGCACCACCTGTGGGCAATTTGTAATTGCCAAACAAGCAGAGAGTGCGAGAGAGAAAGCACACACACAGGGGAAACATAACCACACCCAAAGGGCGGAAAACACGCCAACAATACATTTTAATACAACACATACATCCTAGGGATGTAACAACCCCACCACTAAGAATACAAACCAAGGTTTGTAGTCAACGCATTCACTCTTACCATTTACATTAGGCAAGAGGATACCACTTTTATACTCAAGGGAAAGCATCCCTTCTTGTGCCGGACATCCAGGTTATCTTCCTAGGCAATGAGAGCCCACCACAACAGCGTTGGTTGGTACCTGACATGCAGGAAATTAATACCAGAGGGTTATAGTAGTGTATACAAAGATAGAATTGTAGCTACTCCCCAAATATTCATCAAAAGGCTGAAGAACAAGCAATAACACCAAAGCTTCCTTTTTAATTGCACAAGTCTTGTTGAGCCTTTGAGAACTTTAGAGAAGTAGAAGTTAGGATGTCCAATATGGTTCTCATCCTCCTGTAGCAGAACCATACCAGCTCCTACGGCACTTGCATCCACTTGCAGTCTGAAAGGCAATTTGAAGCTTAGAGCAAAAATGACAGGAGCGTGGCAGAGGAGATCTTTGGCTGAGCACAGCAATTCCATGATGCAGTATGTACCCAACTTCTGCCTGCATGTTCACACGTTTCTGGAGATTAACTCTGTAGGGATGTTGTCTTATGGGGACAGCATCAGTGAAGTGTGCCACCCAGACAAATGCAAAGACAAACAAATATACTGTATCATGTGAACCTGTTGAAAGAGTGGAAAGAACGATGTAACGACGCTCCAAAGACTGCACTGATGGTAAAACAGGTGAACTTAGAGGAAGACGAGGATGACAAGCTGGCACAAGAGCAACAACTGAATGCAGACATCGAATAACTGTCAAAACAAGACCAGACCCAACTTTCCCAATGCCTTGCGTAGATGAACTCCTGGAAAGGGTCGGCAAGGCTCAGTCCCTAACAACCCTGGACTTATGTAAGGACTACTTGCAGGTGCCCCTTGACCCTGCCTCGTGGCCCTATACTGCCTTCCGTTCTCCCTCTGGACTATTCCATTTCACCGTTCTGCCACATTCCAGCGACTGATATACCGAGTCTTGCAGGGCTGTGAGAAGTGGGCTGCTGCTTACCTGGATGATGTAATCATATACAGTGACACTTTTACAGACCACCTGCGACACCTGGAAGAAACACTGGGAAGGATACAGAGTGCTGGATTGACCTTGAACATGAGGAAGTGTTGATGGGCACAAAAAGAGACATCATACCTCGGATACATTCTGGGCAACGGACAAATCAAGCCATAAGTCAGTAAGGTGGAGGCAATCCAGCAAAGTCCAAGACCCACCACCAAGAAGGAGGTGAGGTCATTCCTGGGGCTGATAGGCTGGTATAGGAGGTTCATAACAGACTTTGTAATGTTGGCGACGCCCTTGATGGAACTACTGACGAACACTGTAAAGACTGCTTTGCCATGGATGGATGAATGTGAAACAGCCTTCCAGAAACTCAAGAGTTGACTGTATTCACGCTCCATCCTTCAGAGTCCAGATTTCTCCCAGCGATTCTTGGTCTAGGTAGATGCTTCAGCTACAGGACTTGGAGCTGTTCTGGCCCAGGGTTCGTCTGGTGAGGAAAGGCCAGTAGTCTTTCTGAGCCAAAAGTTGTTGCCCAGGGAACAGAGTCTATCAAAAAAGACTGCCTAGCCATCAAGTGGGCCCTAGAGAGTCTTTGCTACTATCTGCTCAGAAGAGAGTTCGACTTGGAGACCGAACATCAGGCCCTCAGCTCGATCAACAACATGAAGGATCATAATGCAAGGGTCACTCGGTGCTACCTGTACTTACAACCGTTCCAGTTCCAAGTATGACACATCCCTGTGAAGAGGAATGTTGTGACAGACTGCCTGTCACGTGTAACAGACGGTCGTCTGCCTGGAGAAGGAGGAAGTGATGTTAGGGAGGAGATCTAGCCCTGGCTGTCAAAGGGGATTCTGGCATGTGAATCTGGATGAGAAATCAAGTTAAATGGGGGATCACGTGACCCTTCGACGGCGATGCAGGCTTAGTCTTTCGCTCTGCTCACTTTGCCACATATTTTATGATCCTGTCAGTAAAATTAGAACCACTCTGCATTGGACCCATCATGAGTACTAAGGCAGACAAAGGGGATCGGAAAAGAGAGATTGAGCAATTGCCAATGAAGAAAAAATTCAGAGATTCAGCCATCTTCAGTGAAGACCTCGACAATGCTATTGCTAGCCGCATTGAACTAGGATTTAAAGAACACCAAAGCACTTTGAATTCGGTTGTAAATTCGTCAGTAAGAGATGCGATGGACTCGGTGCTGATTCCAGCATTGCGTGAACTGCGTGAGGATATACAAGCGACCAACAAGTTAAAGAGCAAAGAGAGGAGTTTGAGACCATAGCTACCGAGACGAAGCAGACACGTGACCGCGTTGATTCTGTTCAGGCAGCGGCGTGTGAAGATAGGAGAACAGTCACGGACTTAAAAAATCAGCTGGAGCGACTCACCGAGAAGATGACAGATATGGAGGACAGGTGCAGGAGGAACAACGTAAGACTGGTGGGTCTACCAGAAGGCGCGGAGGGTCCCGACGTGGCTGGTTTCCCCAGAGTTAATCTTTCCAAGTGGATTCCTTCCTTGAGGGGCCGTGACAGTGAGATTGATCGGGCGCACCGCGTGTATGACGGAGGGAGGGGCTCCGATCGGCCGCGCACTCTCATCTTCCGTGTATTGAGATGGCATGACAGATCAGATATCCTGAAGGGTGCTCGGCAGGCTTATCCAGTGAAATGCGCACAGAACAATGTCACACTGCTATTTTTTCCCGACTTTAGTCCAGCTACAGCGATCAGGAGAAAGGCATTTGGTCCGGTTTTGAAGAAGATGACAGCGCTTGGTCTCCAGCCCTTCCTGATCTATCCGGCGGTAATCAAACTACGGCACAAGGGTGAGCAGGACAAGCTTATATTCTCCTCAGAAAGCGGAGGATTTTATCAGCTCCCTGTCTCAGCAGCAGACGTATGCCGCGGCTCTGCGGGGAGGGGGCGGGGGAACAACGGCCACTATCTCTCCAGACCGGCGGGAGGAGCTAAATGGCCGGAATGGACATGGTCCTAGCTTCCCAGGAGGGGAGGATGGGAGGATAGACATGAACGCTTGCTAAACCTATTTTTGCTTTCTCTTCTCTCCTCTCTCCTACTGGGATACTGTCCCTATGTATCCGGTACAACGATCTCTTTGCTGGTAAGACTTACACTCCTTTTTTCTTTTTTGGAGGGGACTAATGGAGAGTAGGTTTAATTAAAACATTTTTTTTTTTTTGGCTGTGTGAGCCTTTTGGGAGACATGTCTTGCATTGGAGTGGATCGGTCACGAACCATCACTATTTTTTTGTTGCTCAGTCAGACCTATGTTCTCGGTAATGTGCGGTCTGAGTTGTTCCTTGTTTATGGTTGTCGGTTGTTCATGTTTTTATGTTGTTTTTTGTTTTTTACAGCAGACATTTATACTTTTATTTATTTTACCTTATTTCTAAAGGGATTTTTCATCTAGGAGGTTTGGTATCTAAAATGCACATCAGCATTTACATGTTATTTAAAGAATGGAAGTGCTTCTGCTTTTTTTCATTTATTGAGTACAATCTTGGGATTATGAATATTCAATGCATACTCTAAATATTTTATCACTGAATGTGAATGGTTTAAATTCTGCTGTTAAACGAACCCGTGTGTTAGAATATTTACACCGCAAATCTATTTTCTGTGCCCTAATTCAAGAGACACATTTAAAACAATCTGATGTGGCACGTTTCCAGAATAAGTATTATAAATTAGCAGCTTTTTCCTGTGCTCAAAATAAAACTAAGGGGTGCTTATCCTTGTTAACCGGAAGTTAAATTTAATGATTGAACACCTTTGTAGTGATGAGAAGGGTAGATTTGTTTTTATCCGATGCAAAATATATAATAATAGGTTAGCATTGGTCTCTATTTATGGTCCGAATGAGACAGACAGTGCATTCCTTACACAGATTTCCAAAACTCTACTTGAGGAGATTGATTGCCCTCTAGTGGTGGGTGGTGATTTTAATGCTGTCATAAATCCTGCTTTAGATAAATCTCAATCTGATACAACAGCCAATCCATCCTCTAAATTGCTGAATAAATTTATCACTGAGCTCAACTTAATCGATCTATGGAGAATTCACAATACTAAAGCTAAGGACTTCACTTTTTTTTCTAATAGACAAGATTTTCTCTAGGATAGACTACATATTTCTCAGCCCATCTTTAATTTCGTCTAATTCTTTCATCTCTATATTACCAATTGTATTATCTGATCATTCTGCTGTGTTGTGCAGTGTTCCTCTTTCCGATGTTAAAGTCAAGTCCCCTAGATGGCGCTTTAACATATCATTATTAAGTAATCAGACTTTCATTACTTCTCTAAAAGAATATATTAAGGAATTTCTTGAAATTAATATGCCCTCTGATGTGGATCCTCAAATACTGTGGGAAACGACTAAGTGTGCTATACGAGGTTTCTGTATATCTTTCTCTTCTACTCTTGCCAAAGCGAAAACTCACCAGTTTACACAATTAGAAAATAAAATCCAATCATTACAAAACCTACAAAAACAATGTTTTACTGAGCAACAGGCTACACAGCTGTCCTCTTTAAAAGAAGAATATGATTTACTTTCACACTCAAAGGCGGAATTTATTTTACATAGGACTAGGCAAAAATATTATTTTGAATCAGAGAGACCTAGTCATTTATTGGCCCTTAGGTTGAAAGAATGCGAGTCTAAGGCATATATTAGCGCAATAAAATCATCGAAAGATCAGGTCACCACGAACCCTGTGGCAATTAATGAAATATTTAAATGTTTTTACACAAATCTGTATAAAGCCGAAACAGATTTTGATGAACCAATTTGTAAGCATTATTTAGATAAATTGGAACTGCCTCGGATCTCACAGATAGATAAAGAATCTTTGGAGGCCCCCTTAAGTTTGGAGGAACTCCACGTCTCTCTAAAAAGCCATCAAAAGGGCAAATCGTCGGGTCTAGATGGTCTCCCCCTGAATTATATTTAGAAATTTGGGATTTGGTAGGGATACTTATGCTTAACTCATTTAATTTTGCAATTGAACATGGGGTATTTCATAGAGATCAAAAAACATCACTGATTTCATTACTTGAAAGATCCATTAGATTGTTCCAGCTACAGACCGATTTCGCTTATATCATGTGATCTAAAAATCTATGCTAAAGTTTTTGCTTCTCGTATGGAGAAGGTAATTCATAGTCTGATCAAGGAGGACCAAACTGGTTTCATTAAGGGGCGCAATGCATCTGACAATATGCGTCGACTCCTTCATATTCTTGACTTTGCGGACTCCCACCCAACCCCTTGTGCAGTCTTCTCACGTGATGCAGAAAAAGCCTTTGACAGGCTAGAGTGGAATTATATGTGGGCAGTTCTGCAATGTTTCGGCTTCGGTGAACACTTAATTTCTATGATTAAGACATTATACCACTCACCTGCAGCATCAGCCATAACTGGTAATATTATTTCCCCCTCATTCCCTTTACAGCGGGGAACGAGGCAGGGGTGTCCGCTTTCCCCCTTATTGTTTTGTCTATCTCTTGAACCCTTAGCGCAAGCCATCAGGAAATCTGAAGTATCGATTAAGATTCATGATCATAATCATAATATTTCATTATACGCTGATGATATTATTCTATATTTAGACCACTTTGATGTTTCAGTCTCTAGTATAATTAAGGAATTTGATAATTTTAGTAGCCTATCAGGATATAAATTAAATTGGAGCAAATCTGCTTTAATGCCAATTAACAATGTTAAGATTAATTCTTCTATTCCCTCATTTATCCCTATTAAGGAATCTTTCATCAATTTGGGCATTACCACATATAAAAACATTCATAAGATTGCCAGAGACAATTTTAATAACATTTTAGTTAAGGTCAAAAGTGACATTCAAAGATGGAAGAATCTTAAAGTCTCTCTCCAAGGAAGAATATCCACTGTTAAGATGAATTTTTTTACCTCGATTTAATTTTTTTTCTCTATGCTACCACTTTCGGGGAGAAAAGCCCTCCAGGTTACTTTAAGGAGATCAACTCCATAATTTCTAAATTTATCTGGAATGATAAATGCCCCAGAATTAAACTTACCACATTACAACATCCTAATAGCGCAGGAGGACTGGCTGTACCAAATTTTGAATTATATTATTGGTCGTTCCAGCTTAAGGCTCTTCATAATTGGGTTGATCCTCAATCTACAGTTTCATGGAGGGTGATTGAAGCTGACAAGGTTAAACCAAATAGACTTCAAGATATTTTATTTACTGGCACAGGAAAAAAGGGGATAATTATAAATTTGGTCCGGTTGTAACTAACTCTATTAAAATCTGGAAAACGGTTGAACGTCGGATAGGAGGACCCTTCAAATTTTGTAACAGTACACCTTTATGGCACAATTTTAATTTTGTATGCGGAGGTCGTCCATTTGTCCAACCCTCTTGGTCTTCTTTAGGTGTAAACACGTGCGGTGATATATATGATAACCAGGGCCTCTGTTCATTTCAGACATTAAGAACCAAATTTTGTCTACCAGCATCCGCATATTTTGTCTTTCTTCAATTACGTTCTGCTCTCAAAGCTTATGGCGTTCCGTGGACATCTTCTATTTCCTCTCATCCTATGTGGGACTGGATTGCACCATCTGCTGGTCGGCCATCGGTTTCCTTAATATATAATAAAATTATTGATTGCATTACAAAACCTCTTTCTATTAAAACTATTTGGAATAGGGAATTATCTGACCTTAATTTATCTGTCGACTGGGAGAGAGTGTGGTCTAATCTCAGCTTAACATCTAAGAATATGGCTCATCGTCTTATTCACTTCAAAGTCATTCATAGAGCATACATAACTCCTTACAAAATATTTAAAATGAAACTACACTCAAATTTTAACTGCCATATATGTAATACTACATCATCAGGTACCTTTCTGCATATGTTTTGGGAATGTCCTGTCGTCATCAGTCTATGGACACATGTAAACCTGGTTTTGTCATCATTACTGCGAATTGATTGGTCTGTTAACCCAAGTTTGTGTCTTCTTAATGATGATTCTGGTCTCTGTATTAGTTTGATGCAAAAGAGAATGTTGTTTGCTGGTTTTACAGCTGAGAAGAAGACAATAATACAGAACTGGTTTACACAACACATGTGTAGAAAAACATATTGGATCCATAGCCTCCTGCAAATAGTGACGTGTGAATGTACAACGGCGCGAGTCGGTGGGGCCAGGCCTTCTACCATTGACGCTTGGCAGCGTTTTTTGGTGGATATACGTGATTGTATAAAGGAGTGACTTTTTGTGTTCTGATTGTCCTTCCCTCTCTCCCTCCCTCCCTTTTGATTGGACCTTGAAATGTTGAGTATATGTCTGTTGTTTTGTTTTGTTTTGTTTTGTTGTGTTCTGGATGCTATGTTGTGTTGTGTGTGAAAAAAAATAAAAATAAATTGTTGATAACAAAAAAAAGAAATCAAGTTAAATGATCACATTCGCCAAATCATATGGCAGATACAGATGGCTGAGGATGCCAAAGGGCATCAGCCCCAAGCCAGAAGCATTTCAGAGAAAGCTCAGGTGAGACATCAGAAAGAGCAAACCAGGACCATGACAACAAACTGAGAGCACTGCTGAACAGATGCAGAGAAAAGAGCATCAAACTGAATGCAGAAAAGGTTAAACTGAGAAGAAGCAAGGTTCCTTACATCGGACATATACTTACTGCAGAGGGCTCAGAGTAGACCCTAAAATGGCACTAGTGGTCAGAGACATGCCACATCCAGTAGATGTCAAGGGTGTCCAAAGGTTCCTAAGCATGGTAAACTATTTCTCAAAATTTTGAGATCACCAGTCAAATGGCTGTGAGATTCTGAGACAGCTAACTCATAAAGACAGTATCTGGGAATGGTCAGATATGCATGAGCAAGCATTCACAAACTAAAAGATGCCATCACCAAAGCTCCAATCCTTAAATATTATAAGCCAGATAAACCACTGACACTTCAGTGTGAGACATCAAAGATTGAGTTAGGAACTGCTTTACGTCAGAAGAGGGTGCCAGTTGCTTATGGAAAGCAGGGCATTGACTCAGATAGAAAGGGGTTACGCCCAAATAGAGAAGGAATGTTTGGCCATCGTCTGCAGTATGGAAAAATTCCATCAATACACGTATGGGCGCAAAGTACATTACAACAATAAGCCACTGGAAAATATAGAAAGGAAACCCCTGCTGAATATCCCGAAACACCTGCAAAGAATTCTACTTAGACTGCAGAGATATGACATCAAAGTCAAGTACATCCCAAGGAAGGACATGTTGCTAGCTGACATGTTGAGCCGCTTATACTTACCTGAGCATTAGGGGTGTCCTTGACTAATGATTTTCATAGTCGAATCGGAATTTTCAAATCTTGCCGATAGTCGACTGATAGTCGAATCATATGTTTGGGGGCGGAGGCAAAATACATTACCAAGAGTCAAGTCCGACTTTTGACAGTCATAATTACTGATGTTAACACACAGGGAAAATGTGTAACGGTTGCCTCGCAGATAAAAAAATAATGTTTTATGTTTTGATTAAAATATAGTTAACATTAAATGTCGGCGAAACCCTAAGAATTCACAAAAAATTTTTTTTTTTACAACAGTGCTCTCATTATAACTTTATGTAGGCTTTATGACTGTAGTTAATAATGTTCTGCATTTGAGCTGCACACACTGAATATGACCAGTAGAATGAAGCATTTGATAGCAGGTTTTTAATCAATGGGATTTAACTCATCATTTATCTCATATAGAATACGCTTCGTTATTTATACAACATAACGTTAATATTACGACTTATAGGCTATCTGCACAAAATGTCCCGAATGCACATGAACGTGTCTGCACGGCTCTGAATGAACTCCTTTTGTGGATGCGTTATTCACGCAACAACGTGCAGAAACACGGCAACTGAACTCTAAAAATTCACAGCGTTTTATTATAATAGTGTTCTCATTATAATGTTATGTATATGACAGTCCCAGTCATTAATATGCTTCATTGTTGTTTGTCCTGCTCGAGCTGCGTGCTGAAGAGATAACTCAACCAAATGCATCTTATATGAGATAAATAATATATACACAATATATATAAACTGACTGAAATATTTTGAAATCACTTATACCCTACCTGATAAAAAAAATCCAGTCTTTCACTCGGTCGTTAAAGATTTAAATCCCTGCCGCCAAGATGCTCCTCTGTCAGTCACGGATTATGGAAAGTGAAATTTAAATCTGTAGGGGTGGTTGGATTTATTCACGCACGTTAAAAAAATTATTTAAAGCTTCTTTCTTTTCAGATTCTTATTTACAGCATTATCATAATAGGCTGTACATTAACTTATTGGGAGAAAAATGATAGTTCTGTGTGAAATCAGACATTGAGCACCCCCATATAGCCAAAATGGCAACATTCATTCTTCTTCTTTAAACCTTCAAGATGGCGCTGCTTTGTTCTGATGTCGTCCAGGTCGCTCCGCTAAGATTGTGCTTTTATTTACTTTTTACTTACTTTTGCTTTGTCTTTTTACACACATAACGTCTGCACTGATCACCTACGACAAAGGAACACTTTTGGACATTGGACACCACTTCACTAACCTGGTTCAGGACACTTTATCCCCGAATTCATCCTGGACACCCGAGATTCTTCGGAACGCGGATGGGAACAATGGCCACAGGCGACGGAACAAGAAACACCGTGGAAAAAGCGCTGGAATTCGCAACAGACTGAGGAAAAGGGCTCACAGTCCTCCACTACCGAGCATTCTGCTCGCTAATGTCCAATCCTTGGAGAATAAGATGGACGATCTTAGAGCCAGGATAAGTTTCCAACGGGACATAAGGGACTGTAACATAATTTGTCTGACTGAAACATGGCTCACGCCCTCGGTTCCGGACACTGCTGTAACGCCGTCTGACAACTTTTCTGTTTTACGAATGGACAGAACAGCCGAGGCCGGTAAATCCAAAGGCGGAGGAGTGTGTTTCATGATTAACAAGAAATGGTGTGACCCCAGGAATATCTCCTCTCTGTCGCATTCCTGCTCGCCTCATCTGGAACATCTTTCCATTATTTGCCGCCCATTCTATCTGCCCCGTGAGTTTTCTTCGATCATCGTTACTGCTGCTTACATTCCACCACAGGCAGACACCGGCTTGGCTTTGTCTAAGCTTCACAATGTGCTCAGCGGCTACATTAACAAACATCCTGATGCTGCCTTTATCATTGCGGGGGATTTTAACAAAGCCAACCTCAGGCAGGTCATGCCGAACTTTCACCAACATATATCCTGTCCAACTAGAGGACCGAATACACTGGATCATTGCTACTCTCAGTTTAAGAATGCCTACAAAGCCCACTCACTACCGGCTTTTGGCAAATCGGACCATGCCGCCATTTTCCTCACACCGGAATATAAACAAAGGCTCGCTCAGGAACCCCCGGTGAAGAGAGAAGTGACGCGCTGGTCCTCCCACTCAGAAGATATGCTACAGGCGGCTCTTGATGACGTCGACTGGGACATGTTCCGGGCGAGTTCTTCTGATGTCAGCGAGTTCACGGATGTAGCAGTAAGCTTTGTAAATACACTAACCAAGCAAGCTACAGAAACAATGACTGTAAGGACCTTTCCAATCAGAAACTGTGGGTGGACAGAACAATCTGTGCTGCGGTTAACAAACGCACTGCCGCATACAACGAGGCTCTTTTGTCTGGGAATATGAGCGAGTACAAAGCATCGTGCTATGCTCTCCGACGTGCAGTAAGACCCGCCAAACTCCGATACAGGGAGAGAATTGAGTCTCATTTTCAGCTCAATGACTCTCGACGCATGTGGCAGGGACTAAGGACCATCTGTGCCTTTGGAAACAAATCCTCCGCGGAGGTGAGAGCAGATCCGTTGCTGGCCGACGAATTAAACACCTTCTACGGCCGCTTTGAATGCAATGGCGGCAGCGCGACTCTGCCGATCAGTGCGTCAGGAAGCAGCAGGCAGAGCAGCGATAATCATGTGATCACCGTGTCAGAGGACGAGGTTCGGAGGGCCCTTAAGAGAGTGAACATAAGGAAAGCGGCCGGACCTGAAGGGATTACTGGCCATGTCCTGAGGTCCTGCGCTGATCAGCTTGCTGGTTTGTTCACTTCAATCTTTAATGAGTCCCTTGCTACCTCTGTGGTTCCCACCTCCTTTAAAAAATCTATCATCATCCCTGTGCCTAAGAACAATAAACCCTCTTGCCTGAATGACTATCGTCCAGTGGCCCTCACATCAATAGTCATGAAGGTTTTTGAGAGACTTGTAAAGAGCCACATTGGCTCCTCCATCCTCGTTAATTTGGACCCTCTTCAGTTTGCCTATCGTCCCAATAGATCTACTGATGATGCCATCTCTCACATTCTCCACTCCTCCCTCACACACATTGACAGCAGCAATGGGAACTATGCAAGGCTGCTATTCATTGACTATAGCTCAGCTTTCAACACCATAGTCCCCATCAAGCTGGCTTCTAAACTCACAGACCTCAGCCTAAACTCTTCACTCTGCGACTGGATTCAAGAATTCCTCACTGGCAGACCTCAAGTGGTGAAAGTCGGCCAGTTCACCTCAAACTCCATCACCCTGAACGTAGGAGCCCCACAGGGTTGTGTTCTGAGTCCCCTGCTCTACTCTCTATACACATATGACTGCGTGTCCTCTCACAGCTCCACATCTATTATCAAATTTGCTGATGATACTGTGGTTTTGGGCCTCATTTCCAACAACGATGAGACCGCATACTTGGATGAGGTAGAGAGACTTACATCATGGTGCCAAGACAACTGTCTCTCTCTGAATGTGAGCAAAACTAAAGAGCTGATTGTGGACTTCAGAAGGAGACACCTGCGGCCCTACACTCCTCTTATGATCAGTGGGACTCCTGTGGAGAGGGTGAGCAGCTTCAAGTACCTCGGTATAGACATCTCTGAGGACCTGACTTGGACTACACACATTCAAACACAGGTTAAGAAAGCCAGGCAAAGACTGTACCATCTGCGACAGCTGAGGAAATTCAGGGTCTCACCAACAATCCTGAAAACTTTCTATTCAGGGACCATAGAAAGCGTATTGACTTAGTGCATCTCAGTGTGGTATGGAAACAGCTCCAGTCAAGACTGCAAAGCCTTGCAGAGAGTTGTGCACTTAGCTGAGCGCATCTCAGGGTCTGCTCTCCCCTCTCTGCAGGACACCTATCTCAAACGCTGCAGAAGCAGAGCTGTCAAAATCATCAAGGACTCAAATCTGTCTTTTCACTTTGCTGCCATCTGGTAAGCGCTTCCGCTGCCTGATGGCAAAAACTGAGAGACTCAGGAGGAGTTTCTTTCCCCAGGCCATCAGGCTCCTGAACTCAAACTCAGCCTCTTAACATCACATGACTCCACTTTATAATCACTAACAATCAGTAAGATATTCATTATTCTCTACCTCACACTGTCAGTGTCATTTGCACACAACACTTTCTGTGTTTTGGTATCTTTATTTTTTTTTTTTTTTTTTTTTGGGTATTGCTGCTACATGACAACCATGTACAACCTGTTTGCACATTCCTCTCTTGTACAGTCATGCTTATCTTAATATTTAAGTCTACAGTATACTGTCATGCACATTCTTTTATATTTTATATTTTATATTATGTTCTTTATATCTTATTTTTTACTCATTTCATTTTATGTATATTTCCTCTGTGTTGTATTCTATAATATTTGCACTGTCCATGGAGCGGACCTGACTCACATTTCACTGCTGGTTATATACTCTCTGTATAATCGTGTATGTGACAAATAAATCTTGAACTTGAACTTGAACTTGGCATGATCACAGCACCCCGCGAATGTTCGACTGTGAGATTGGGAGTCGAATCAGGCTCCTCCTATTGAAGCATCAAATCTTCGACTATTCAGGGTCACCCCTACTGAGCATACATCAGAATGGCAGTAGAAATGGAGACTGAGAGCATAAACATGGTCCACTACATTCATATAGCCGAAAAGATATTCCAGGCCATCAGAGTCACTGATCAAAGTGATCCAAGAAGTTTGGCCAATGAACAAGAAAGATTTGCCGAGTGACATTGCACACTGAGACGCCGTGCCTTTCGACCTCCTCTCCCAACCATTTTGCTGGCCAACGTTCAGTCACTGGATAACAAACTCTGTGAACTGCGTGCGCGCATCTCATACCAACGAGAAACAAGGGAATGCTGCGTTATTTGCCTCACAGAAACCTGGATGTCTGCAATGGTTCCAGACTCAGCCATCGAGCTTACGGGCTTCTCCGTGCACCGCTCGGACAGAACGAAAGAGCTCACAGGGAAAAGCAAAGGTGGGGGCGTTTGTTTCTATATCAACAACTCGTGGTGTGATGAAAGGAATCTACACTCTATTAAATCCTTCTGCTCCCCTGATCTGGAATTTCATACGCTTCTGTGTCGACCATTCTGGCTACCGAGGGAATTTACAGCGATCATAATCACAGCTGTATACATCCCCCCTCAAGCCAACACAGACCAGGCACTCAGGGAACTGTACGGGAATATAAGCGAGCAGGAAACCGCGTACCCAGATGCAGCGTTTGTTATTACGGGGGACTTTAATAAAGCCAACTTCAGAGCAATAGCTCCAAAATACTTTCAACACATCACCATCAACACGCGTGGTGATCGTGTACTGGACCATTGCTACTCCCCCTTCCGGGACGCTTACAAATCCCTCCCCCGCCCACCTTTCGGCAAATCGGATCACTCCTCCGTTCTGCTTCTGCCTGCTTATAGGCAGAAACTGAAACGTGAAGCACCCGCCCTCAGGACAATTCAATGCTGGTCGGACCAATCGGACGCTATACTACAGGACTGTTTTGATCACGTGGACTGGGACATGTTCCGGGCAGCGTCTGATGACGACATAGAGGAGTACTCAGATTCTGTAACGTGTTTCATACGGACGTGTATAGAGGATGTAATTCCGACCAAAATAATACGCATCTACCCCAACCAAAAACCGTGTATTAACAGCGATGTTCGATCAGCCTTGTCAGCGCGGACATCTGCCTTTAAATCCGGAAACACTGACGATCGGAAACAAGCCAGTTACGATCTCAGGAGATCCATCAAAGCAGCCAAACGACAATATAAAAACAAAATTGAAGAACAATTCAACAACAACAACCCAAGAACCATGTGGCAGGGCATCAACAACATCACAGGTTTTAAAGGGAATAAACCAGCTACTGTGAACATTGCGGCCTCTCTACCGGATGAGCTGAATACTTTTTATGCTCGTTTCGAGGCTCATAACACCGCCCACACAGAGTGCGCTCCCACGGCTCCTGCAGAAGAGGTGAGTCCACTTTCCCTTTCTGTCGCGGATCTAACTCGATCTTTCAAACGGGTGAACATCCGCAAAGCTGTGGGCCCGGATGGCATCCCAGGCCGTGTGCTCAAAGCATGCGCTTACCAACTAGCCGGGTTTTTACAGACATCTTCAATCTGTCCCTCTCTCTGTCTGTGGTTCCCTCATGCTTCAAAAAATCCACCATTGTGCCCATACCTAAGAAAAATAAAATCACATGCTTGAACGACTGGAGGCCCGTTGCTCTGACACCCATCTTCAGCAAGTGTTTTGAGAAGCTCATCAGAGACCACATCTGCTCTGTGCTGCCTGCCTCACTGGACCCACTACAATTTGCATACCGCAGAAACCGTTCCACAGACGACGCTATTGCCTTCACCCTGCACACTGCTCTCTCCCACCTGGAAAATAAGAACACCTATGTAAGGATGCTGTTTGTGGATTATAGTTCAGCATTCAACACCATAGTGCCTGCCACACTGGTTGAGAAGCTCCAGACTCTGGGACTGAACAGATCTCTGTGCAGCTGGATCCTGGACTTCCTGACAGGCAGAAGTCAGGTGGTCAGAATGGGCAACAACACTTCATCTCCGCTGACCCTCAACACTGGTGCTCCGCAGGGCTGCGTTCTCAGCCCGCTCCTGTACTCCCTGTACACACACGACTGTACAGCTACACACAGCTCCAACGTCATCGTCAAATTTGCCGATGACACAACGGTGATAGGCCTGATCACCGACAACGATGAGACGGCCTACAGAGAGGAGGTGAGTACCCTGACTAAATGGTGCCAGGAGAACCACCTCTCACTCAATATCGACAAGACCAAGGAGCTGGTGGTGGATTTCAGGAGACAGAGCAGAGAACACACACCCATCTCCATCGACAAGACACCTGTGGAGCGGGTAAACAGCTTTAAGTTCCTCGGCGTTCACATCACCGAGGATCTCACATGGTCCACTCACACAGATGCAGTGCTGAAGAAGGCACATCAGCGCCTCTTCTTCCTGAGACGGCTGAGGAAGTTTGGAATGAGCCCCAGCATCCTCAGATCCTTCTACACCTGCACTGTGGAGAGCATCCTGACCGGCTGCATCACCGCCTGGTTTGGAAACAGCACTGCTGGCAACCGCAAAGCTCTGCAAAGGGTCGTGCGAACTGCCCGCCACATTGTTGGAGGTGAGCTTCCCTCCCTCCAGGACATCTACACCAGGCGGTGTATAAGGAAAGCCAGGAGGATCATCAAGGACTCCAGCCATCCATCCCACAGACTGCTCTCTCTGCTGCCCTCAGGGAGACGTCTCCCCAGCATCCGATCCCGCACTAGCCGACTGAGGGACAGCTTTTTCCCTCAGGCTATCAGGCTAATGAACAGTCAGAACTAATTCACCCTACATCACACTCCCACTCACACATCATGCCATGCACTGCACTTTACCGCCGTTCTACTGGACTACACGCACACACTGCAATAATACAACCTATCTGCTATCACTGGATACCATACAATGCACATCCACGACATTGCATATGTATAATCTGTTGCACCTTTGCACAACTATCTATTGCACAACTACTCTGTTGTAAATCTATAATCTGTTGCACCTTAACATATTACTATGTATAGATGTGTACATAATGTAAAATGTGTACATAGTGTATTGGTAACTAAGACTGTCTTTATAGTATACTGTGTGTATTGAGTATGTGTATTTTGCACATTGTCTTCTGTACAGTCTGTAAATATGTACTGTCTATATGTAAATTGTTTTGTTTTTTTTGCACTGTCTGGAGCACGCTCTCAAGAATTTCACTCACCAAGGCACTCGTGCTGTGGTGATGTGACAATAAAAGTGATTTGATTTGATTTTGACACTACCACTCCTTCCAAGAGGAATTAAATGCCCAGAGTGGAGTTGTCTTCAGAGGGGAGAGAGTAGTAATCCCTGATGCACTCAGAAGATGGATGATCAGATAAAGACATTTTAAAAAAGAAAGTGTGACATCTGCAATGGATGTGAAACAGCAGAAGGAGACACTGTGGTCTCATGATCTTCCTAGCAAACCATGGTCTAAGGTAGGAACAGATATATTCATTTTAAACAACAAAAACTACTTGATCACCGTCGATTACCTCTCTAATTTCTAGGAGCTTGAGTAGTTACCTGACACACAATCCACCACTGTTGTCCATAAACTGAAAGATAATCTCGCAAGAGAAGTTATCCCGGATAAAGTGTGACATCGGGAAATCAAACAGTCAGGTTCCAGAAGCAGACAGTCAACTAAGACTGCATTACTGTCGGTGACTGAAGCCCTGCGGATTGTGGAAGCAGATTCCAAATCATCAGTTCTCATTCTGCTGGATCTATCTGCCACTTTTGACACTGTAAATCATCAGATCCAAATGTCCATCCTCTCTTCACAGGGCATCACAGGAACTGCACTTCACTGGTTTGAATCGTATCTCAAAGGTAGGTCTTTCAGGGTGGCCTGGGGAGGGGAGGTATCCAAAGAACATCAACTGGTCACAGGGGTACCTCAGGGATCAATTCTTGGACCCCTCCTCTTCTACATATACACTACATCACTGAGACCATTCATACAAGCACATGGTTTCTCCTACCATTGCTATGCTAATGACACACAGCTCTACTTTCGTTTCAACCAGACGATCCGTAGCAGTATGAACAGTAGCTGTACATGGATGAAGGGCATTCATCTGCAGCTCAACTTAGCAAAGACTGAGCTTATTGTCTTCGCTGCCACTTGACTCTACAGAATGATTTCACTATCCAGTTAGGTTCATAAACAATTATCCCATCAAGTTTTGTCAGAAATTAGTAATTTTTGATGACAAGCTTACCTTCAAGAACCACATTGAAAAGACAGTTTGATGATGCAGGTTTGCATTGCACAACATCAGAAAAATCAGGCTCTTCCTAACGGAGCTTGCTGCACAACTTCTTGTCATTTCTAGGCTGAACTACTGCCATGCTTTTCTGGCTGGACTTCCATCATGTGCAATCATACCTCTACAAATGATTCAGAATGCAGCAGCACGACTGGTCTTCAATGAGGGCCACGTCACACCATTCTCTATCACACAGCACTGGCTACTGGTTGTGCCTCGCATCAAATTCAAGACATTGATGCTTGCATACAGAACAGCCACGGGCTCAGCACCCTCCTACATCCACTCACTCTTACGAATCTACATCCCCTCAAGAATCCTGAGTTCTGTAAGTGAGCGATGCTACATGGTACCATCACAGAGAGGCACAAAATTACATGCGTTTATGACCTCAAGGTTAGATTATTGTAATGCTTTATTGGGTGGTTGTTCTGCACACTTAATAAACAAACTCCAGCTTGTTCAAAATGCAGCAGCTAGAGTTCTTACTAGAACCAGGAAGTATGACCATATTAGCCCTGTTCTGTCAACACTGCACTGGCTCCCTATTAAACATGGTATAGATTTTAAAAACTTGTTAATTACTTATAAAGCCCTGAATGGTTTAGCACCTCAGTATTTGAGCGAGCTCTTATCGCATTATAGTCCTCAACGTCTGCTGCGTTCTCAAAACTCTGGCCATTTGATAATACCTAGAATATAAAAATCAACTGCGGGCAGCAGATCCCTTTCCTATTTAGCGCCCAAACTCTGGAACAATCTACCTAACACTGTTCGGGAGGCAGACACACTCTGTCAGTTTAAATCTAGATTAAAGACCCATCTCTTTAACCTGGCTTACACATAACACACTAATACACTTCTTAAATTTCAAATCTGTTAAAGGATTGTTAGGCTGCATTAATTAGGTCAACTGGAACCGGGAACACTTCCCATAACACACAATGTACTTGTTACATTGTAAGATGAATGGCATCTACGCTAAAATTAGTCTGTTTCGTTCTTATTCTGAGGTCACCGTAGCCACCCGATCCAGTCCGTATCCAGATCAGATGGTGGATCAGCACCTAGAGATGACCTCTACAGCCCTGAACATCAGCGGAGACCAGGACACCTAGATGTGCCCCAGAGACAGATCCCCAGTGAAGACCTCATCACCTAGACAGCCATTGGGACAAGACCACGGGAACCAGATGAGTCCTTTAAACAATCTGACTTTGCTGCAGTTGGAATTGAACTGCTGGTTCGTCTGGCCAGAGGAGAACTGCCCCCCCGACTGAGCCTGGTTTCTCACAAGGTTTTTTCTCCATTCTGTCACCGATTTTGGTTCCTTGCCGCTGTTGCCTCTGGCTTGCTTAGTTGGGGACACTTCATTTCCAGCGATATATTTGACTTGATTGCAAAGATACTATTTAAACTGAACTGAGCTGGATGATGACATCACTGAATTCAATAATGAAATGCCTTTAACTAAAAATCGAGTGTTTAATCTTGTCATTTTACATTATTGACACACCATTTCCCTATTTTGATATTGTAAAGGTGCTTTGACACAATCTGTATTGTTAAAAGCGCTATATAAATAAAGGTGACTTGACTTGACTACTTTCCAGAACATTTTCACTTACTGTTCTGGGCTGGTGGAATCATCTTCCCACTCCTATCCAGAATGCTGAATCCCTGACAATTTTCAAGCAACAGCTGAAAACTCATCTCTTTCATCATTTCAACATTTGACTACATCCTAATTTATTGAAGAAAAAAAAAACTTCACTTTCACTTTTCTTAATCCTCCCTTCCCCACTGGTAGGCCATAAGGTGAACTAGGCTAGAAAGTGATTTTTATTCCCACACATGGGCACTACTTTTTAATGCATTTTTGCAAAGAAAATACCTTTTTGGACTTTAGGTTAAAAGTTATCAGCAAAATATCCTGCAGTTTTTTTTTTTTCACAGATCACCCTATCCTATGGAGGCCCAAATGTATATGATTGTGAATAAAAATAAATTAAAAAACCCCGAAAATTTTACGCTGCTGGTTTTGCTTGTAACTTTATTTATATTCATTTAGCAACACAAAATATATCTAACACTGACATTTATACATGTACTATATATTTGAGACCAGTATTGGTGTATTAGTTTACTCAAATGTGAATGCAGACCATGAAATATGGAAAATTCGTAGAAAAAACTTCAACTTCACAGAAATGTCACCAAGCATAATTAAAGATACACATTGTAAATATAACTAAACTGATGTTTTATACATGACAATTTTCATTAGGCACTGTTTAATCACAGAAAGATTAAAAAATATATATCCCTATCACTCTCATCAGAGCTTAATCCCATGTACAGTATGTGGTTCCTTTGTTTTCTGGGAAACATTTGCACAATATTGACACTGATATTAAGGTGACCAGATGTGCCATTTCTCGGGGACAGGTACTTTGATGTCATACAACGATCATTCTGAGCCGCGCAAACAACCAACACCTGGTTATTTTAGGCAATTTAGAAATTCTGCACAGAACGCGTCCCCGGGAAGTGGCACGTTCGGGCACCTTAACTGACATAAATCAGTACAACACAATCTTGGAGACATACAGGAACATCTTTCAGTCTCACATTTGCCTTGCTTGCAACTGCAATGGACTACCTGCAACACACTTTCAGGGGCAAGATTTCTAGTCATCCAGGTCATAGTCTCATTAAGGCTGCTTGGTAGTTTGCCCTTTTACAGTGTTGGTACAGGGCAGGGGTAGGCAACATCAGTCCTGGAGTGCCGATGTCCTGCAGAGTTTAGCTCCAAAAAGAAAGAAAAAACAAACTCACCTGCCTGTAGCCTTAGTAATCCTTAAGTCATTAATTGATTAGCTTGTTCAGGTGTGTTTGATGAGGGTTGGAGCTAAACTCTGCAGGACAGCGGCACTCCAGGATCGACGTTGCCTATCCCTGGTACAGGGCATCACTTGTCGGGGGCATGGATAGTTCTGGCAAGGATGATGATACCATGGAGCATGGAGCACCGAGCAAGGCTTTGTATCTTGTATCGTTCACAGTTTCAGCAGATGACTGGCCATACTGGTTGCTCACATATTTGCAAAGTAATTCAAAGTTTGACTGGTCCAGGGTAAAACTGCTACCCAGATTTGTAAATGCAGTCAGGTAATCCTCTTTCTTTTGCCTTGGCCATAAAAGGCGCTTGTAGGGTCACAACATGAGAATGTATGGATCACTGTGAAAGTTAAAATACACGGTGTATCAGCTTCTACGTGTTATAAAATATGATTATGACTATCATTCCTATGAAATCCATTGTTGTGAGAAGAAAAAAAAAATGTTGCATAAATATTCTAACCAAAGCTGCCAAAGAAACTCATGGTATTTAAATTACCTGTAATTTTAAGAATCAAGATCTTCACGTTTTTCCACAAAATTTAAAAAAGTCCTTCTTAACTGCATCAATGACTACGTTTACATGTACATCAGTAATCTAATTATTTACCTTATTCTGAATAAGACAATATTATGATTAAGGTGTTTACATGAGTCGCTTTTAGAATAATCCTTTCATGTTCCCGTTTTACATGTTATAGTACATAGATCGATTAATGGCATGTGTCATTACGTTACCACGCGACGCCATCTGACGTCCCCTCAAGAATTTCACATATAAACAAATAGTTTATCTTCGTGATGATGCCATATACAGTTTTGGGTGTTTAATTTTTAATTTTATGAAAGTTTCAAGTGCAGTTAATTATTTTCGTGCATACAGACGACGGCGGTGTTGAAGCTCTTTTATTTGCCGTCAAACGGTTGATCACTGCCGTGTGTGTGTCCTGTCACAAAATGCGGCGAAAAGTCCTACACGACGGTAATACTTTGATTAAGGTGTTTACATGTCTGTACCGCACTTCAATAATGCGACTAAAATCGCATTATGACTACGTTTACATGGACATCAATACTCTGATTTTAATACGATTAAGACAATACTCGGATTAAGAATCTACCATGTAAACAGAGATTTTTGATTACCTTAATCCGGCTAAAGTCATAATCGAAGTAAACAAATTGAATTAAGACATGTGGAGTATTCCTATTTTAGTCGCATTATTGAAGTGCAGTACAGACATGTAAACACCTTAATCACACTATTACTGTCGTGTAGGACTTTTCGCCGCATTTTGCGACAGCATACACACACGGCAGTGGTCAACCGTTTGACGGCAAATAAAAGAGCTTCAACACCGCCATCGTCTGTATGCACGTACAAATAATTAACTGCACTTGAAGCTTTCATAAAATTAAAAATGAAACACCCAAAACAGTATATGGCATCACCACGAAGATGAACTATATATTTATGCGTGAAATTCTGGAGGGGATGTCGGATGGCATCGCGTGGTGACGTAATGACGCATGCCATTAATCGATCTATGTACTATAACATGTAAAACGGGAACATGAAAGGATTATTCTAAAAGCGACTTGTGTAAACACCTTAATCATAATATTGTCTTATTCAGAATAAGGTAAATAATTAGATTACTGATGTCCATGTAAACATAGTCGCTGTCAGCACCTCTTTTTTATGGCAGACGATTCTCTCACAGAAGATCTTGTAGCTGGCATTGAAGGTTGGCTCATTTCTGAAAAGAAAACACATTTAAAACACATTAAAGTGCCATAATTATTTCAAAATGGCTTTTATTTTAAATATAGTATAAATAGTAGCGAATCAAATGCAATTGATCAAGCGATTTAAGAAGCTTTTTTTATTATTATTCTTAGTAGTAATAGTTTTTACTATTGTCCTTTTGCTTTATTGACATTATTTTTCTATTTGATACTGTAAAGCTGCTTTGACACAAGCTGTATTGTTAAAAGCGCTATATAAATAAAGGTGACTTGTGGTATCGCACCTCTTTATGCACAAGAATGCTATTGTCTTCTTTCATCTCAGCCTATCACTTTAAGCATCTGGCCTGTAAATAAATAATAATAAAACAAACTATAATGAAATTAATTTGTAAATAATTACCATCAAATAAAAGCTGTGTTTGCAGTTAAACAATACTGAGTCTTCTGGCTGTAGCTGTATGCAAAACATCAACATGCACACTTGACTCTGACTGTACAAAAAATATTAAATAATCTAATTGAAAGTTAGCTATGGTACCCAGCATATGGCATAACAGTTCAAGCGTGTGTGTACTTTGTTTTTACATACCTGCTGACAACGTTTCTGCCTGTGAAAGATGGTCCTTCTGGTGTTTGCCTGTCAAAGTAATGTACTTGTCCATTTTCTTAAAATGTATGCACAAAGCAGAGACCATGTTTATATGTTTCTGCCATTTTCTGATGCATCCTGAAAGCCAAGTCACTGGTTGACACTGTGTGCGTGTAAAATCCTTTGTTTTTTTTGTTTATGGACGTGAGATGCTTATAGCGTTGTTTATAATACATTTTACATAGTTTTGAAGGAGATCTGGCTGTAAGTTCCTCTTCAAGGGCGCAGACATCTTGGGCTCATGTTTACGTTGTTTCGAAAAGCAGCTACCTTATTGGTCCAGCGGGAGGCACGTGACACGTAGTCTCGCGTAGCCAGACCTGACGGCTGAAGGTCTGGAATCTATGGTAGCTTTCATTGGCCAAGGCCCACCCATGAGGCCGTTTGACCAAGATGTCAAACAACCAATCACAGTTCGTTTCATTCAGCGTCACGTTTCAGGGCGTGGAAATGTCGCCACAATAACAGACCGGTGTGTAAAACTCTCGGACATATTTTAAAGATTCTATGCCGCGAACATTAAATATTTCACATACTTTTGAAAATCCAGCGTTTATTTGACCCTGATAAGCGTTTGTCGTCACAGTTGTAAATACGATGGCTTTCTTCTTTCGTGTGGGGGTTTGGAGTCACGGCCTCTTTGTTTCCAGGCGGAACCTTAAAGAACGCGACACACACGTCTCCCAGAAATCCTGTATAATTTAACCAATCCGATGACGACTTTGAAGCTCCTGAAGTGTTTCCACTTTTGTGCGCCATATGCATCAGACGTTCAGCCAGCGGTCCGTGGACGTGACGTCTGAGGCTGAGACTACATGACTCGAAGACTCATCACTCACGATCAAAATACGATTACGCGAGGAAAGAACTATTGCCAACTTTAAACTCTAATAAAAAATAAACTGCAGGATTACACATGGAGAACTTTTATTTTCTCGCTCAGAACCAATAGATCTTTTTTTTTTGTTTGGAATGAAAATAATTTAGTGCCCCATGTATGGGAATGGGATTAAACGAAAAATGGCTTCACCTTATGGCCTATGGATTCAAACTAACTAACGCTGTTGGAAGTGTGGAAGGTCACATTTATCTGCATCGTGCAACCTGAAGAAACCATGCAACAAGTGTAAAGGGAAACATTTGCTGACACTCCATGACATCAATTACAAGTCAGTCAAAGATACTTCCCCAGTATCAAGTTCCACTGCTGAAACCTTATACCTGGACAAACATGGAACAGATAGCCAGGTCCTGCTGAAGGTAATCAGAGTTCTGCTGAGATATAATAACCGCACATTGGAAATGTATGCTATCCTATACGATGTATCTTGTTATTTACTGCAGCCCAGATACTGAATCTGAAAGTTGAAGAGGAGTAGCTATATATTAGAACCATCCATGAGAAAGTGTCACGACTGCAAGGCTCAAAGGTTTCATTCAGCATCTCTCCAGTGGCACAACCACATAAGACATACCATATCCAAGCCTTTACAGCTGACCACCTGGGATTAGCTAATCCTATCCTATAGAGGCCCTTGTAAATAAGTACAAACACCTGAAGGGCCTTCCTATCCAGTCCTTTGAGAAGATTCATCCATTCCTGCTGATTGGTGCCGATTAGCCTCATCTAATCACCCCAATCGAGCCAGTTCATCTGAGTCCCCCTGGCGGGCCAGCCGCCATCAAAACGAGACTGGGTTGGACACTATAGGGCCCAGGTGAAGCTCTTTCTGAATCCTCTTCATCCTCAGCAGGTCTTTTTCTGAACTGAAAGGCATCTCTTGAAAGACCCAGAATGAGCAGTGCCATATTCTGAGAAAATCAAGAAATTGGTGAAAGAAGGTTATGTGGCCAATCTGTATCCAGACAAAGCACCACAGAGCCTTGAGAGGTGGTTCATACTATATCACGTAGTCACCCACAATGACAAACATTGACTGGTTTTCAACTGCTCTTTCCATTATAAGGGAATGACCCTAAATGAATCCCTACTAACTGGTCTAGTACTAGGTCCATCCCTCCTTGGATTCCTGATAAGATTCTGGGAGCATTCAGTAGTGGTGAGTGGGGGCATGAGGGGAATGTTCCATCAGGTTCGACTTCTAGAACAGGACAGACCTATCCTGCAATTCCTTTGGAGAGATATGGAATGAGACAGAGAAGTGGACATCTATGAATAGCAGGTGCTGCCATTTGGCACTACTTGCAGCCCTTGCTGTGCTTCCTATATCCTGCACAAACATGTTCTTGACAACACAGAGTTGGGTGATAACCTATAATTTACTATTCAAAAGAGCTTCTATGTCCACAGCTGACATAGAAGCTGTGGACAGAGCCTGGACAGCTGATGAGGCCAGAGGGCTGATTGACCGTCTCAGAGAGCTACTGGCAAGTGGAGGATTTGGCATCCGGCAACCAAACCAACCTGAAGCCTCAAACCAAGTAGTAAGCCATCTACCTAAGGAAGCTCAGTTTACCCATACCAAACAGTGGTTGTCACAAATGGAAACAGAAGTTCCTGAATCCAATCTGGGTCTGCAATGGTACTGCCCCACCAACAGTCTTAGGTACAAGCACCATCCCTTAGAGCAGCGGTTCCCAATCTCAGTCCTCGAACTGGAATCATGGCGGAATATCCGGTGATGTCCACTTTGCAGGGCACTTACGTTCGAATAGAACAAACGTTTTACGTAATAAGAGATACATATGACATATGCACGGTGGGGGGGGGGCACGAGGACTGGGATTGCAAAACGCTGCCTTAGAGAATGGACCACCCACAAAGCGCAATTTATGTCAGATGCTTGCCAGCCAGTATGACCCATTGGGCTTCATTCTCCCTTATACAACCAGAGTGAAAATATTAATCCAGAAACTGTGGGCTAAGCCGAAAGAATGGGGCAATCCTCTATTCCCGAATGAACTTCTGCAGAGCTGGCCACAGTGGGAGGATAATCTTAAATTTCTGTCGTCCATTACCTTTCCTAGATGCTATGTGACTCCAGAAATGGACAATGATTCTGTAGTGAGAGAGATACATGTGTTCTCTCTGAATCCTGCAGAAGACCTAACAAAGGGAAAATCTAGCCACTCCAAACAGATGGGCAATGGAACTCCCTTCCTCTTAATGCACTCTGATCACTGGCCAAAGAGTTCTGCTGACAGCTATCTGAAAGAGGACTCAGAGTTACACAAGTCAATGTTTTGCGCCCTAAATGTAGTGAGACCTCCAACGCAGAAATTCCTGATGCTAGCCAGTTTACAACTTACAGAGGAAGCTACTGCATGATGTGTTCATGGGGTGGCAAGTGGAGAGCCACTAACAGCTGAAGATTTCTTAAAAGCAGAAATACTTCAGTGGCGAGCATCACAGCTGCATAGTTTATTTGATGACTTTCAATGCCTGAAACAAGGTAAACCTCTTCCTTCTTACAGTAAACTGCTCACCTTGAGTCCAGAGCTGGAAAAAAATAGATGTTATTTGAGTAGGTGGAAGACTTTGAGGAGCACTCGACATCGCAACTAAGCACCCAATTGTCCTTGATCCTAGTCATGCCCTTACCAAGCTTATCATTCAAGGTTATGATCACCAGTTGAAACATCCAGACCCAGTTCTGGCTGAGATCCGAGGGAAGTTTTGGATTCTGCGTAGCAAAGAGGCTGTCCGCAATCACCAATTTCGATGCACTGACTGTCAGAGATGGAGAGCTTACTTGCTTGTAGCTTGACTTCAGTTATTTAAGACAGCATTTTACTCCACAGGGATGTACTGCTTCGGGCCCTTCTCAGTAAAGATTGGATGGAGAGTGGAGAAGAGATGGTGAATAATTTGGAAGTGTTTCACAACCAGATGTGTCTACCTATACATACTATCAAGTGTTGACACTCATTCCTTCATCATAGCATTTACGAGATTTGCGGCACACAGAGGAACACCCTTCGAACTTTGGTCTAATCAAGGGACTAATTTTAAAGGTGGGGAGGAAAAATTGCATGAAGCCTTCAAAAGTACGTCACCTGAGTTAAAGCAACAGTTAACGAAGCAGAATGTTCACTTCCATTTCAATCCACCGGAGGAGCGTGGGAATGGGAGATACGACCTGTTAAATCAGCTCTGTATGCTTCTGTTTTTGCTCAATCTGTTACAAATCAGAACTGCATCCTGAAGACCTTGATTAGCTGCTTCAGGTGTGTTTGATTAGGGTTGGAGCTAAACTCTACAGGGACACCGGCCCTCCAGGATCAACGTTCCCCACCCCTGACCTATTATGTCGAGTAGGCAGCATACCCTCACTCAAGTTCATTGAAAGTATTGCATCAGGTATATCTTCGTTATGAGGAAATTGTCAGAAACTCCGGTCAGGTGTGGAGTGTTAGTGTATGTTTCCTGATAAATTTTACCTGTTCTGATTATTCCTGAGTGGTTTTAGTTGGTGTGCGTAAATGACGATATGTAAAACATAGAAAAAACTTAGAATTCAGTGATGCACAGCCAGACCAATGAGCCAGTGTTCCACAAACTGGAAATGCAGGTCATCATACATTAGCCAGCATTACAACATATAAATGTTGCAACCGTTCAGAAACAATTAGCATTAGAAATGACAACTAAATTATATTAACTGTAATTAATTAAATTATAAACAAATGTTTTATTGATGTTTAGTAAATAATAAAAATAATATAAAATTGGCCTTATTTTGTGTAAATAAAAGATAGTTTGTATACAGTAAATAATACTTTGTTAAATGAAGTTGAAATGTGACATAAGTACACAATTATATATTACTTTTAAGTTGTTAGAGTTCACATAGATTTAATTGTTTACATCAACGAAATTCAAAATGAATAATTCTGTCATTTAATTTTCTTGGGGGAAAAAACATACAGCAAATCCATATGTATTTATCTGGATGTTGCAACTGATGAAAAACAATTACAGAAACAATTTTCTCTGTGCAGGTAAGACTCTTTCACTATAATGTTCTTATTATGAAAGATCATACATCGTGAATTCTGAGGCGCAAAGAATGGCAAGAGATGAGTTCTGGCACATTTCTGGCAATGTCCATCCAGGGGTTGTAGTACACCGGCAGGTCTGTCTGAAACACAATGTGTATATATATGTATATGTGTATATATATATATACTGTATATACAGTATGTATATGTCTATAATCTATATAATGTATATGTCTATAATACATTCCATAATAATGTAATGAAAAATTAATAAGAATATATATTGTTACATAATAATATAAAATATTTACTTTTTCATTCTAATTACTTTTATGCAAATGTTTTGATTTAAAAAACAAATCATATGCATACTGCATAGTTAATTTACGTCAGATCATGTTATGACTCCTAGATATATCCACAAGAAGCACCATACAGTTATGTTTTTTTTTTCCTCAGCCATAGAGTTCAATACAACAGATTACATAGTCCATGGGTGTATCTTAAGGTAGTTTATAAATTCTAAACCAATCCTTAAAAGAGATACATAATCCCAGACACTAAATGTAAGTCAAAGTTAACAAGTTATTATTATTATTATTTTACAGCTAAAAATGAACTGCATTTGTCACCAAATTTACATCAAAGTCATCTTACAAATCTGGGATCACGTGACCCCTCGACGGTGATGCAGGCTTAGTTTTTCGCTCCGCTCACTTTGCCAAATATTTTGCGATCCTGTCAGTGAAATTTGAACCACTCTGCATTAGACCCATCATGAGTGCTAAGGCAGACAAAGGAGATCGGAAAAGGGAGATTGAGCAATCGCCAATGAAGAAAAAATTCAGAGATTCAGCCATCTCCAGTGAAGAGCTGGACAGTGCTATTGCTAGCCGCATTGAACTAGCATTTAAAGAACACCAAAGCACTTTGAATTCGGTTGTGAACTCGGCAGTAAGAGATGCGATGGACTCTGTGCTGATTCCAGCATTGCGCGAACTGCGTGAGGACATACTAGCGACCAATAAGTCTGTTAAAGAGCTAAGAGAGGAGTTTGAGGCCATAGTTACCAAGACGAAGCAGACACGTGACCGCTTTGATTCTGTACGGGCAGCGGCGCGGGAAGATAAGAGAACAGTCACGGACTTAAAGGATCAGCTGGAGCGACTCACCGAGAAGATGACAGATATGGAGGACAGGTGGAGGCGGAACAATGTTAGACTGGTGGGACTCCCAGAAGGGATGGAAGGTCCAGATGCAGCTAGTTTCCTCCGAGCTAATCTTTCCAAGTGGATTCCTTCCTTGAGGGGCCGTGACATTGAGATTGATCGGGCGCATCGCGTGTATGACGGAGGGAGGGGCTCCGATCGGCCGCGCACTCTCATCTTCCGTGTACTGAGATGGCATGACAGATCAGATATCCTGAAAGGTGCTCGGCAGGCGTATCCGGTGAAGTGCGCACAGAACAATGTCACACTGCTGTTTTTTCCTGACTTTAGTCCGGCTACAGCGATCAGGAGAAAGGCATTTGGTCCGGTTTTGAAGAAGATGACT